>JAXGGT010000002.1:7267392-7282970 GCA_035583425.1 Marsdenia floribunda
CAGTAAAACCCACGAAGTCAAAAAGAAGGAATTTTAAGTATTGAATACATATATGTATTTATAGCCCCAGCGGCGGGCGCTTCTTTATTTTCTTGGGAAATAGAGAGGCGTAAACGTATATATGTATAATGGAAGAATATATGTTTAACACTGTGAAAAGAGATTTTATGGTAAAAGAAACCCAGGAAAGAACAATTTCAGTAACTAATCGGGATAATAAAACTTAATAAAAGTTAATGACGCTCATAACACAAACTTTAAACTTCACAGAAATTCAAGAAATTCATTAGGAAAATTGAATATTTGATTTACTCACCTCTGAGATCCGGAAATCAAAATCTGAAATCTCTATTCAAGCTCCCAATCCCAACCTAAATATCATGAAATTGACTAAGGCTCTGCCTAAAAATCTTAAAAATCAAATTCATGCCTAGAGGAATTGAGAAAGTCACTTACCTCACTAACGATCGTCGATTGAGTTCTCCTCGATTGCTCCTGATGATTGGCCGCCTCCTAGAACAAAGGCGTAGTGTGAGCCCCTCTAAATTTCAGAAACCCTAGTAACAACATAATAAACCCAAGCCCTAATTATACAAAATATAAAAGACTTTCCGAAATTGCCCTTACTAAAAAAAAGGGGCTGGGCTTTACAAGTTTTTTGAAAATTTTTTAGCACAACCATGATTGATGAATTGTTTGTTCTAGTGGACTACTTCTATGTAAATTGTGTTATCTCTGTTAAATCTCTTAGGAATTCATAATTTCTCTACACAGTTACTTGAAATGAGCCTTGTTTAGTATGCCACGAGAATATATATATATATTAAAAGAAAAAAAAAATAAGGGGAATTTGTCTGCGTCGTAACATTTGTTACTCGAGGACTGGTCCTGAAGGGTTAAAGCCTGGTGCCCTAAGTTTATGGAGGTCTGGGAGTCACCGGATTGGAACTTATTACATGGGTAACAGAATATGTTATGGTTAAATAGGCATTCCACAGTTCCTCATGAAAATAATTTTATGATCGTACTTTAAAAGAGACCACTACTATAGGTGGAGTTATATATGTATTCAAAATACACTTATGCCTATGATGTGAGCAAACTACTCACTGATTTAAGGTAAATCATTCCTTATTAAAAAATTATTTCATAATAGTCTTACATTAATGAAATGTCCAACTCTATCAAACAACAAAGAACTCAATTTTATTTGTATAACATGTACCCATGGTCTATACTTTACTGTGAAGAACGACATATCACATATACCATTACTTGTTATTCTTAAACATTTAAATGTGCAATAATATAAGAAATAAACTAAATTGAATGAATAAACATTTTGTTGCAATATAATCATTTAGAATACATAGTATTTGAGGGCACACATTCTAACATCCTATTCGTAAGTCAGAAGTGAAAGTTGTTTCAAAAAAAAAAAAAAAAAAAGAGACAAAACTATTCCTGGAAAATTCAAATTAACAAAACAAATTTTGATCTTAATAGAAAGGGAGATGGGTGGATTTATTCCTAATCATTTAATGTTTTAATATGTTTGGTCCTAAATATTTTACTTTTATCTTTTAAATCCTAAATAAATTATATTTTGATAGTTTTGATTGTTTTAACTAAAAAGGGCCTAAGAAAAGGCACAAGACAATGATTTTCAAATATTTATTATCTTTACTTAGGTCTATTTTCGTTCAAAAGTATTAAAACTACAAAAATATAATTTATTTAGAATTTAAAATATTAAAATAAAATATTTAGGATCAAATATATCGAAACATTAAATGTTTGAAATTCACTAATCTTTCTAACCAAAATAATATAACGAAGTGTTATTTTAAAATAAAAAATAAGTTAGATTAATACAAATTTAGGTAAAAATGTTAAGGTACAAAAGTTAAAATTCAAAAATGTTTAAATATTATTAAGACACTTTGCCCATAATACAAATAGATACTTTTTATGCATAAATTTAATCACTCTTTATAAAATAATTTTAATATAGATAGAATAGGTAAGAAAGAAATTTAAAAATCTCACCTATGACTATAGAGAGTAATAATTTGAATTACATTAACGGTAAAAAACCTTATAACTTTAAAAAAACTAATAGATAAACTGGCTATGTGGCAAGTTCGAAAACTTAAAAGGAAAAAAAAAAGGGGGGGGGGGGGTGTGGGGAAGTGAAGAAAGAACTGACGGTACGTTTAAAACACATATTTTTTTTTTTTTTTTTTTTTTTTTTTTTATAAGTGAGTACAATACATAGTTGGTCGGTTCAATTTCTTAATATTTTGTCCTTAACCAATTAAATCCAAAAGAAATAGAATGGATACTAAAAATATTAAAATACTAGTCAATTAATAATAATTTTCAAAAAAGAAAAATACATTTTTTTCTCTCAAAAAAAAAAAAAAAAAAACAGTGGAAAGGACGAAATTAGTCAAAAATAATAAGAAAAATCGATAAATTTGGTCTTAATATTTATATTTTTGGTGTAATTTATTTTATTATTATTATTTTTTTTTATAAAAAATCTCAAACTATTAATGAGTCAAGCAATTAATGAACAAATCTTGTTTAAGCTCGTTTATATTTGATTAAAGTTTATTTATTTTCTTAAATAAATAATCTCAAATATTTTTTTTAAGTTCAAATATTATTTGAGCGAACTTAAATCATGTTAAAAAACATAATTGAGAATTTCTAAATAAATTGTAATATTTATATATTATATAAATATTATTACATATTCATATTTTATTATTTAAATTTAAATTTTTTATATATTTTTACATAAATAATTTGAATTCAAGATTAAACTTGAACTCAAACTAATTTAAAAGTTAAATTAATTTTCTACTTATATAAATAAATAAATGAACAAATTCGAATAAAATTTTAAGTTTGAAATAGTAATGGATAAACTAAACTCAAATAGCTGGTGTTTAGATAGATTTGGTCGAATTATAGCTCAAACGAGTTTTTGCGTGACCAATGGAGGACAAACATATATCACAAGAGATATGTCACTTTTTTGACCATGGTCTTTTCTCTTCTGGATAATTAAATGATTCCTCATATGGTTCTTCGTTCCATTCATAGATAAACAGGTGACAAAGTCTATTAGTTAGATTAATTGATTAATAACCTTATTTTTTATTTTTGGTAATGAAGTAACATTATTTAATTAGTGGACACCTCATTCAATTTTTATTATTAAAATTTTATTATGTTTATTACATATCAAAATATTAATTTTGCATTATAATTAATTAAATAAAAAATATTAATCATTTAATTAATTTAAATAATATCTAAAATTTTGAATTTCAATGACCAACAATACTATCAATCTTTCAACTTCTTTTCTCCCATTCTTTTTTTATGCTTACGAAATGAAAAAAAAAAAACATATATATACGAAATGTGCACACTGTAGCTAAATAAATTATTTGATTAAAATATATAAAGAAATAAATGTAGATGAAATGACCAAACCTATTACGAATGTATTTATATTACTAACAAAAAAATATGTATTTTATTTATATATTAGGTATGTATTAAGGTAATTAAAAAGTTCTTACACACAAAAAAATAATAATAATAAAATTCTATTGATATTAAAGTAAAATTTAAGCTTAAAAAAAAATTACTCTATAATTTTTTTTTAAAAAAATGTATTTACTACCTTTAAAAGTCGTTCTTATTTTAAAAAATAAGAAAAAAAAATGGTTATTTTATATATAAAAAAATGTATATTAATTTCATTTTAAAATTAAACTAAAAATATTTGGGATATTTGAAATTTAAAATTACATCTTCATAATATAATAACTTAACACATGGTTAAATGGTATAAGTATGTATAATTTTAGTAATAGAATAGTCACAGTTATAATTGAAAAATCAGTTAAATTTAAATAATAATAAATATACTTATTTCTTTAAATTAATAATGTCTAAATTTTTATATAAAGAATTAAATTTTCAACATGCTTTATAGTCATTAATAATTATAATTATTAATTGACTGAAATTATTTCAAACTTAAAAGCTAATTAAAGAATAATGCCTTTCTTTAAGAAAATCTATAACAATTCTAGAATTCAATCACATCATCAATGAATAAATTTTTTTTTTTTTTTTTTTTTTTTTTGGTAAATCATCATCAATGAATAAATAAATCATACTCAGTTTAGTAGGTGTATGTCCATATCCAACACCTCCACCACACAAAATTTGAGCACCACATCACGTGGTAACTATTATCTGGCCGGTGCTAAACTTAATTACCCAAATCCAAGGCAGAATACGATGCTCTTCCACGTGTCGTGCCTCTTTTATCTTCTCCCATATATATATATATATATATATTTCCCATCCCTTTCCTCAAATCCTCGACTCCTCATTCAAATCAAAACCCAACCCCTTTTCTCTCTCTCTCTCTCTCTCTCTCTCTTTCTCTACAGACACTCCTCCTATATTACTTTCTTCAGTTCCTTCTTAAGTACCTCCATTTCTTTCAAATAGATAATCTCTCCTCTGATCGGGCAATCATGAGTCGTTTCTGGACTTTCCTCACTTATGTTCATTCAGCTGCCGGGTAATAATATGGAAATCATTATCTTCTCTGTTTTCTTTTTCCTGTTGAAATTTCACTTTCCTGAATCTGTTTTTTCTTAATTGAATTTGCAGGCCTACTGTGATGTTGCTCTATCCTTTGTAAGCGTATATATATATAGTTGATTGATAGCGCTGGTTCCGTACTTTTTGGTTAGCTAGTTAATTTGCTCTTGGAAATTCATCCCTCTGTTTTTCTTTTATGTATTTTAGATATGCTTCGGTTTTGGCCATTGAAACTCCTTCAAAATTAGATGATGAACAGTGGCTTGCATATTGGATTCTCTACTCTTTTCTCACGCTGGTTGAGATTGTACTTCAACCAATTCTAGAATGGTAAGATATATATATATACATATATTATCATTTCGCAATTGAATAGGGATGATGAATATGATTATTACTTAAGTAAATTTTTAACTTTTCTGGTAGGATTCCAGTTTGGTATACTTTGAAGCTTGCATTTGTGGGGTGGTTAGTTCTACCACAGTTCCGAGGATCTGCTTTTATTTATAACAAATTTGTGAGAGAGAAAATAATCAAAAGATACGGATTACCTGGCCATAAAATATCTCCGAATTCCAAATCTAAATCCAAAGCCAAAAGCAAATTCGTAGACTTCATTACACCTAAAAAGGCAAGATTTTACATTTGTCTTGTTTTCTATTTTATCTGCGTCTTAATTTATATCCTCATATTTATTTATTTGTTATGTTAGTTATTAATTGTCCCTTTGGTCTATATATATATATATTTAAAAAAAAAAAAAAAAAAAACTTATCAAAATTTTTTTTTTAAAAAAAAAAATTTATTTAAATTTAGATTTTAAAATATATATTCAACAATATAAAACTTTATAGTTAAATATTAAAATTTTAATTAATACACTTGAAATTTATTTTTAATTGTTTTCTAAAAAAATTAATTAATACACTTGTGTAAGTAAAGCCTAAAGTAGTTATTCTTCTCCTTTTTTCTCCAAATAAATGCTTCATATTCTTTAAAATATATTTATTTTCTAAAGTTTTATTATTGTTAGTATTATTTTTTTCCCCCCTAAAGTAGCATTGTTAGCACTTTCAGCAAATGCTTTAGCTGAATACTTTCATTTAAACTAAAATTAGAAGTCTTAATTTTTTTTTTTTTTTAATAATAAATTCAATCCTTTATCATTAATGGTTTCGTGTTTTTTTTTTTTTTTTTTTTGTTCTCTCTATATACATTATATATATATGTGAAATTGGTGATGATGTATATGAAGTCTACGTTAATCGATTCTTTGGATCTGCAGGGTGAACACGAAGCATATTGAAGGAAAGAAGAAAAAGAAGATACTACTAAACCGTAGAAGGCTCTTTTGCAATTTAGTCGGCTGTTTTCTTTTTTTTTTTTTTTTTATCTTTATTATCGTTGTCTTTTTATGCTTTATTATTAAAAGAAAAGAAAAAAAATGGCACTATTGTTACTGAGATGTATATGAGTTGTGAAAGCTTGTTTCTAACTTTCGGTACTAATGCTTTGTGGATATCGGAATCTCTGCCACTTGTTTATGATTGATTCATTTAAGTAATAATCAATCAACAGAATGATTGTAAGAGTAAAATAATTTACTTTGTTTTTTTCAGAAATAAAAAATTAGAAGTAATATTTTTTTCTAAATAGTTAAATTATAAATAACAGGAATGAAATTGGGCTAATTTGTGGTGGGAAATTATTTTCAAAATTTTTAAGATGTGAAATAAATAATTTAAGGAAAATATATTACAATGAATAATTATTATTTTTAATGCTGTAGTTTCACAGAAATTATGGTCATCTGTAACTGTTTCAAAAATAGACCAAAATATTTCACTTTTATACCCTTTTCAAAAACAGTTTCATGGAGTTTATCCTCAATTAAAACTATTCTAGACCACTTCTCAAAATTTCCAGAACAGACGGTTATAGCAATTCTTCAGTAATCTTTTCAAAAAATGCGTCTCTTACAAGTAAATGTTCAAATCATTTACGTTTATCAAAATCTTCCTTCTTTGGGAAATATAACAACACCCAATTCTTATAATTTCAATTTTATTATACATAAAATAATAATAATAATAATGCATCAAAAGCTTCGCAAAATAAATTTCTCGATTTCCTTAGTAGGATTACTCTTCTTAAATCTACTTTAGCCTCTATTCCTAACTATTTTATGCAAATCTGTAAATTACCTTCAAAAACACTAAATCAAATAGATAGAGACTTCCAGGAATTTTATTTGGAATGGACTTCAACCAAAAAAATAAGCTTTCATCTTTTAGGTTAGAATTGCATTACTAAAGATAAAAATATGGAGGCTTAGGTATTCCTAAGGAAGAAGTAAGAAATCATGCTCTTTTAACTTCTCTAGCATGGAGATGATTTTATAATTAGAAAAGAATTTTGTGGTCTAGTTTGCCTAAAAGTAAATACTTAAAATATTTAGATTGCTCCTTAGATCAAAGTAAACTGCAATCTTCCCTTTATATGGAAAGGCCTACTTATGGGTTATACAATTATGACCAATTGTTCTAAACATACCATTTTAAATGATCAATGGACAAATGGCTTCTATGATAAGTGGCTTCCTTTAGGAAAAATTAGAACTTAGGTTTATGGTCCTTTAACCAAAACAGAGGGGAAATTCTGACAATTTTTCACTTTGGTACAATCTTAAATTGGGATATTACCTGCTTGTCATTTGATATTTCCTTTCTAGCTCAAGAAATACTCCTTCATAAACAACTCTTCCTTATTGATAACACAAGAATGCAAGACAAAATAATATGGGGGATTAGTACTTCTAAAAAATTTAACATTAAATCAATCTATCATTTCTTATTTATGCAAGACATAACTGATAATTTATTCCGACCCTATGAAAGTTTTATGTGAATTTGGTCTATCATAGTGTGATACCCTATTTCACGAATATACGTGAATATGAATACCCATTATCAACTCAATATATCTCTTTTAGTATAAGAACAATGTCAATTAATTGATCCAATTATATAATTGTGTCTCGGGTCGCAAGCCCATAATAGTATACAAAATTAGATTTGTAAACAGGCTTCAAATATTATACAATATACAAGTGATGTCCCTAACATTTTTGAAATCTTGGTTCATTATTATTATTATTGTTGTTATTATTAGTTTTTGAAGAAATTGGTTCATTATTATTTATTATTTATCATTTTTATAGTAATTTTTTCAGTTTAGTCTTTTAATAATTTATATTTATTTTGATTAGTTTTAAATATTTATTTTAATTTTTTTTTAATAATTTAATAGGTCATGAGTTTAAGACTTAAAAGTGAAAATACCTTAAAATTTTTAAAAAATAAACTAAAATTCTATTTTTAGTAGTTTTAATTAAAATTTATTAATTTTTAATTAAATTTCTATTATAAATATATTTATTATATATTCCTATGTGCTATTTACTTATTTGCTCCCTAGTCTTTTATCCATGATAGACTCTCATTCTTTACTTCATAGTCTTTACGTCTTTTAAGTGTTTACAATTGTATCTCCATAAATAAAAGATTTGTAGAATTATTATTAATTGATAAATGAAATACAAGAGTAATAAATTCTCTCTATTTTTTTCTCTTTTTGACCCCTTTTATAATTAGTTTTATAACAATTTACAAAAAATTTTCAGTTGTATCATTATTAAAGAATAATGATGAACAATTTTTTTTTTTTTTTTTTTTTGAAATTGATGAAGAATCTTAATACTATTTAAAAAAGAGAAAACAATAATAGTAATAATTTAATCCCTTCTTGTTCTTCCTCCTTTATCACTCCAACCAACATTGCAATTCTTGTCAATTTTTTTAAAAAATATTTATGATGTAAAATAAAAGTTATTATGTGTTACTAATGTATAATATCTCTTTTTTTCTTTCTTTTTTTTTTTTTTTCCCTTTCGGCTTTCCCTTTCTTTCCCTCTCTCTTCACTTGTCTCTCCGTTTCTCCTCCTCTATTCCTTTTTTGCTTCCCCACCACCACCTACCCTCACTTCTTTCTATTTTCTCCGTCTAAGTCACCCTTTTCTCATTTTTTTCCCCACCATTTTCCTTTTTTTTTTTTTGTTAACCCGATATTTTTATTGACAAATTCGGGAAAGATCTATAGGATAGACTCCTAAAACTATAATATATGATTGAAATTTGGCACAAAACTATTATTAGTGTGATTCAAACCCAAATCCTCCACTTGACAAGCCAAATAGAAGCACTTAAGTAAGGGAAGTCACACCACCCACTGAGTTACCACCTTGTTCTTCCTACCATTTTCTTCTTTACCTTCCCCTTTCTTCCATTCCTTTCCCCCCGCTTCATGTCCTTTTCTCTTCCAAATATTTGTTGGAAAAGTCAGACAAATTATATGTTTTACTCCTATAACTATTTTTTTTTTTGGAACTTAATCATAAATCTTAAAAAATTAAGAATTTGGTCTTATAATTATTTTCATTTTTTGAATTTAGTCTTAAATATTAAAAAATTTAGAATTTGGTAATATAACTATTTTTATTTTCGTAACTTGGTCCTTCAAACCAAATTTGTGAAATTTTTTAGTCGTTTAAGTTATATGAAACCACATACTCAATTTTATGAGGGCATTTTATGACAAGAAGTAAAATACTTTCTTATGTACTTTTTACGTGATTTAAAAGAACAAAAAAATCTCATAAATTTGATTGGAAGGACTAACTTACGAAAACGAAAATAGTTATAGGACCAAATTCTTTTGTAAGATATAGAACTAAGTTTGAAAAAAAAATAATTATAGGACCAAGTTCTTAAATTTTTAAGATTTAGGACCACGTTCAAAAAATAAAATAGACATCAACCTAAATTTCCTATTTATTGAAAAAATTGGATGTTTTCATATTTTCATTTAAATAAATAGTTGTTTAGGTCTTTTAAAATGCAGATTGATATATTTTTTATTGTTTGGAGAATTAAATCTCTAAATGGTATTTTAAATTTTTAATCCTTAATTTTTATTTATTTATTTATGTTTTAATAAATTGAACCTCAAATTTTATTTTAATTAATTAGTCATTAAATGATAAAAATTAAGTTTATCCAAACAAAATAATTTGAGAATCATTCCATTCAAATAAAAAATAATTTGAAAATTAATTTATTCAAATAAAATCAATTTAAGAATTAAAAAAAATTAAAAAAAAAATATAAAAACTCAATTATTCAAGTGATATAAAAATTTAATTATATAAAAATAAAAAATAAAAAACAATTTATCCAAATAAAAATAATTTGGGGTCAAAACCGTTAAATATTTCATATAGGATAAAAGAAAATCACACAGGTATAAAAAGAGGAGTAGGGCAGGGAGACAGAGGAGATGATATTACGACAGTAATATAAAAAGAAGAGTTAGCATAAGGAAAATAAGAAGGGAGGAATAGTGAGAAGTGAGTTAGGAATTTTATTTGTTATTTTGACATTGAATTTCCACTCTTACCCTTAATAAAAATGATATGTGCCCAGCACATCAAAATTTATGCAAACATTAGTAAATTTTGGTTGAAAAGACCAAAATAAAAATTCAAAAATTTTAAAAGATAAAAAAATATAAAAATTATTACAGGATTAAATCACAAAATTCCTTTTTTTTATTTTCTTTTGACTTTTTTAATTTAATCTCACTTTTCTCATCTTTTTTTGGTTCACTTTTCACCTCGCTTGTTCCTTAATCAAGCACGAATTTTTTTACTACATCAAATATTTCTTACAAAGCTTTATGAATAAATCAAAATCCACCTTCAGAGCATATTAAGATTGTGTCTTCACTCAACTCTTCAATCTTGGTAATGTTAGCCCAGAATCTTTACAAAGCTTATAAACCTTTTATTGAATTTAGTTCATCCATTATTTTTAATATTTTTTAATGGACATTTATGGTAATATTAGCCTATGTTTACGACAATACTCGCATAATATCAAAGTCCACTCTTTGACAGAGGTGTAAAAATAATTTTACTTAATAAATACAATTATTCCACATCAAAACTTTACGTATGCACCTCGTTTTTCATTGTATAAATAATTGTACTGTTGTTCTAAAAAAAAAAAATGTATTGACTTTGACCCTCAAACTTTAACTTTTTCGTTTTAACTCTTTTGTCCTTTGGTTAACTTAAGTATTGAAGGAGCCTTAGGGGTCTTTTCACCCTTTAAGATTTGTTTTGCAAGGAAGAGAGCCAAGACTTGGTTAAAGCTTTTTGGTGGAATCATCAGTTTGGAAGAATCTTCCTAAGGAGTTCAATTATTTGTATCATAATTAACATCTACATTCTTTAGCTCGAACTTTTTTGCTTTTGACGTGTCATCATGAGCACTCACAACAAATTCGCTCTCTGCAACCAACAATGTCCATCCAAGGTGTTGCCACATCCTGTTCACCTCTTCCACTATATATAGTGAAGATAGTACTCATTCTCCAGAGAACACTTATCCTCCTACTCACATTTGACTGAAGGACGCTCATCACATTCAGTCAAAGGATGCTGACCAAATGCAGTAGGTGCACCAGTATCCAGCAAAAGTTCCCTAGCCTCATGAAGTATCTTCCAACTCTCACCTTGATAATAGTCAAGAGCAAGATCTCTATGATCAGTTTCAAAACATCTTAAACAAATTTCAATTGCTGAGACGTTCTTAGAACATGCTTGAGTCTAGTGGTCATCAAGAGAATTATCAAACAACTCATTTGCTAGAGCATTTCAAGCCACCAACTTTCAATAAGTATACGAGTTCTTCCAACCCAGAGACCCGCTTGAAGCACTACACTACTGTGAGACCCTTTCTCCTAGGCCTAGGGCCTGCGCAATGGCAGGGATTTGTCATTTGTGCAAAGACATTGCCTGCATGCCCGAGAGGTGTCATAGGTGTCAGGGACACTTATGAAAGATAGACTTAGGTGTTTGAGACCCAAGTGTTAGGGTGGCTCAAATAGTGACCATGCTTGTGCACGCATAACATACCTTGGCTATGGAGTGTGTCAAACGTGAGTGGTACACATTGGTTCAATGGATGGACTGGGTTGGTAGACTCAGATGGTTCAGTGACATGAAGGTTTGTGTGGGTTAGCTATGATTGTGCAGTGGCGCAGGCTGGTGCGAACCATAGTCAAGTAAGGTAGGCGGTTCAACTAGAAGACTAGTTCAACTTGGAAGGTTCTAGAAGGTTTTAGAGAGTCCTAGAAGATGAAGACTCGATCTCTTGACCTAGTGGATTGAGGAAGCTTCACGGGCTTGAGCTACGGGTCTTGAGGATCTCCGTTCGTGTGTCATGATCTCGGTCGTCAATGAAAGCTCCTCTTCTGTATATAAGGAGAGAACTCATTCATTGTATTCATTCTTAGATTCTCATATTCGCAGAGTCTCTAGTGTCGTTAGAGAGAGAAGCTCTAGACTGTAGTTCTAGAGAGAGAAAGGCGTGAAGGCATTAAGATAGGTAGTCTAGCTGTGTGCTTGTTCCTATCTGGGGTAAGGGTGTTAGCCCGAGTGACCTCTATTCGTAGGCACTCACAATTGTATCCTTTACTGTTTGGAATATAGTGAAAGGTTGGCGCTTTTACCCGTAATTACCTGTGTTTGATTGTTTATTGCTTTCTTTCCACAACATTCAAGAGATAGTGAGTTGTGTGTTTTGGCCTGTGCGTGTTGGGACATACACCTTGTGACAAGTTGGTATCAGAGCGTAGTTGTGAGATTTGCTGCAAGAATGTCGAGTTCATCCATTGAAGCATCCGAAGAAGGAAGTCAAGGAGTGCATTTGGATTCTTCTCCAAATGTGCATGCGAGAGCCAACGATCGATTGATGAGGTTAGAAACCCTTTTCTTGCATTCGGTTAATGCAGTTGGTATTTATGAATACCGTAGCAATGTGCTAATATTGGTGGACCAGATTGGTATGTCCTCTGATATGAGAAGGCTTCAGGACATGGTAGAGAGCTTGAGAGCTGATATCAGTTTGTTGAAAAGGGCACTGCATGACATGAAGACTACTGCTGGTGCTAGTAGTTATGGTAAGCTAAAGGTGAAGATTCCTGAGCCTAAGACTTATGATGGTATTCGAGATGCCAAGGTGTTCAAGAACTTCATATGGGATGTGGAGCACTACTTTAAGACGTCAAGGATACCGATGGATGAACAAGTTGTGATTGCAACTATGTACCTGACAGACAACGCTAAGCTATGGTGGCGAACTAGGGAGGCAGTCCCAAGGAAGTCTAGGGTATGGACAATTAAAGAATTGAGGGCAAAGTTGATGAAGCAATTCTTGCCTAAGAATGCTTCTTGGTAGGCTAGGGGGAGCCTAAAGAAGTTGGAACAGACAGGGACTGTTAGTGAGTAAGTGACAGAATTCTCTTCTCTCCTTTTTAACATTTATGACATATCCAAGCAGGACAAATTGTTCAACTTTTTTCAAGGTTGAAGAAGTGGGCTAGAGTGGAGCTTATGCAACAAAACCCGAAGGATATTGTTGAGGCCTTTGGCTTGGCCGACCGATTGGTGGATTCTCATGCTTCATTTCCTTCTGACCCTGAGAAGAGGGAGTTTCCAGTCAAGAACAAGGGTAAGTCGACATGGAGCAAGCCCAAGTGGAAGAAGGAAGACTTTGTTGACAAGCAAAGGAATTCTAGTATGTCGAAGGCAGACTGTGTGAAGTGCTACAACTGTAAGGAGACTGGGCATATGTCTTATGCATGTACAAAGCCCAGATGGAACTTGGTTGCCGCCCAAGTTGGTGAGTCCAGTGGGACAAAAGGGGAGTCAGCTGCAAGTGTGAATCCTATTCAATTGTGCAATACCATTCAGACGGAAGTGAGACCAAGAGCTGTATATGGGTTGTTATACATGCACATGTTAGTGAATGGCCATGAGATGTTGGACATGGTGGATTCCGGAGGAACACACAATTTTGTAATTGATAGGGAAGCTACTCGGTTGCAGTTGGCACTACAAGATTGTTCCCATACCATCAAGACTGTGAATGTTGAGGAGCAGAGAGTCAGAGGTAGTGCGATGGTTGAGTTGAAGCTGGGGACATGGAAGGGCCAGTGTAGGATGACGGCCATTCTACTTGATGATTTTGACTTGATTTTGGGGATCGAGTTTTTGGCTATGGCCAAGGGGCACTGATGCCACATTTGCATGGATTGATGATCATGGACGAGTTGGCACCTAACTTTATGCAAGGTGTATACAAGGATCAGTCGCAGAGAGAGGGCAAAGGATTGTTGTCTGCTATGCAACTGAAGGATGGGCTTAGAAAAGGTGAGCCGACGTACTTGGCCCTTTTGTTGGAAGAGGCAACGGTTGTACGCCCAACGTTACCTAATGCTGTGTCCAAGGTGTTCGACGAGTTTGTAGATATAGTGACCGAGGAGTTGCCAAAGACATTGCCACTGAGACGTGCTATTGATCATTAGATTGAGTTGGTACCTAGAGTTGTACCACCTACTCCTGCTACATTTTGCAAAGCGACAAAGATGAGTCTATTCGAGTTGGTGTATGGACAGCAGCCTACTACCCCACAAGATTTGGCATTGGTGGTGCCAAATACTAGAGCTTGTCCAACGGCACATAGATTTGCAAGGGCAAAACGGGAGTTGATTGCTGAAGCACGTGATAGTTTGGCTTTAGCACAACAGAGGATGAAGAGCTATGCGGATCAGCATAGGTACAATGTTGAATTTGAGGTTGGCAACTTAGTGTTGTTGAAGTTGACTCCTTAGATTTAGAAGAAGATTAGTAGTAAGGCTATTCATTGTGGATTGATTCCCTAGTTTGATGGACCTTTTGAGGTTGTGAAGAGAGTTGGCAAAGTAGCATACAAACTGAAGCTACCGGATAGGTTGAAGATTCATCCCACTTTTCATGTTAGTTTTTTGAAAAAGTTTAACAAGGATGAATTGGAAGCTTCAAGACAACAGGCCAAACGCGCACTACCGGTAATTCAAAAGCAGTTTGACAAACTAGTAGAGAAGATTCTAGACCATAGGACGATGGGGCAGAGTAAGAAGAACCGGAGGACAGATTTCCTTGTGCATATGAAGGGTGAATCTGAGCATGATGCTACATGGGAGAGAGATGTCACTCTTTGGCAATTTGATGATAAGATTGCCAAGTACTGGAGGAAGCAGAGGTCGACGAGGTCGTTGACATCTTCAAGTGGGGGAGGTTTGTGAGACTCTTTCTCCCAGGCCCAGGGCTTGCACAGTGGCAGCGGTTTGTCGTCTGTTCAAAGACGTTGCCCGAATACCCTAGAGGTGTCATAGGTGTCAAGGACACTTATGGAAGACAAACTTAGGCGTTTGAGACCTAATGTTGGGGTGACTCAAATGTTGACCATGCTTATACACGCAAAGCATACCTTGGTTGTGTGCCTTGGCTATGGAGTATGTCTAGAGAGTGAAAGGGCATGAAGGCATAGAGATAGGTAGTCTAGCTGTGTGCTTGTTCCTATCTGGGCTAGGGGTGTTAGCCCGAGTGACCTCTGTTCGTAGGCACTCACATTTGTATCCTTTATGGTGTGTGCTTGTGTGTGATTAAAAATAGCTTAAAACGAGTAAAGTAAATCACATAAAATTGTCACGTATCAAACACAACTATTGGCAGAGAACCTATCGCATGTAGATAGTACATGGAAGCATCACGATTTTACATTTATAATAATATCGTATAATCCCAAGGAACGTGGTAACAACTATTTAGTAATCATCCAATATGACAAGGGTATTGATTAACGGGATTAGACTGCAGAATTGATTCAATTCAGAAAAAACTAAAAATCTAATTCATAAAATAAAAGAAGATAGGAAATAGGAATTTCAGAATATAAAAACCAATGAAAACAATTAGTAAGACCAATATTCGA
>JAXGGT010000002.1:7311495-7340011 GCA_035583425.1 Marsdenia floribunda
TTTGTTTGTCTGGCATCTGATCTCCTAGCTCACTATGAAGTCCACTTAGCACTGTATAAATGCATATTAGATTTTACGTATCAGGATGGTAACTTATAATTTGGTCAAAGAGGGCATTCTTAGCATCTGAACTCCTAACTTACTTAGCACTGTATAAATGCATATTAGATTTTACGTGTCAGGTTTGTAACTTATAATTTGGTCAAAATGGGCATTCTTAGCATCTGAATCATATGCAAAATAAACTATAAGATGTGGTGTGGACCTTATTCCAAATCGTTGGTTCATTCATCTTTCCAAATAATGCACTGAGTATGACAGATGACAGATCAGACTAAAATAGTCATGTGGTATTTGGGCAATGAAGCTCTAGACCATTATGAACTGTCGCAGATATTAATTTATTTTATGGATAAACACCTATGGGTCAAGAATTTCCCTTTTCTTTCTAATGAAACAATTATGTGTCTTAGATAAAACATGGTAAACATATTCTTACAATATTTGTTGTATGTGATGTTCCCGTGAATAACTACAGATTATAATCTGCTCAAGTTCATATCATCTGCCCTGAGCCTTAGGTGCAATCACTAGGAGCAGTTGTCTTGACTTGATCTCATGCCGAATGGATTAAAATGATCCATGTTTAATAGTTGACCTATAGTTTTGCTCCTCTATATATCCATGAGTGTCATGTTGGACTTTCATGTTCAAACATAAATGTTAACATAACTAGAGAAATTCTGGTTTTCTGATGCCCCTCCACCATTTTAGGTATGAAAGTGCTCACAGTTTATATATATGAATTAGATATGCAAACAGGCTATAGAACACCTTTATGGGATAAAAACTGCTCAGAACTGTTTCTTACTGTTACACCTTTATCCATGCTTTAATTCGTTTTGCATTTAAAAAAAAAAAAAAAGACTTAGTGAAGCTTCCTTTTAATGATGACAGGGAACAATGCTTCTGGAACTGAGTAAAACTTCTTCAATTCCAGTTGCCATTGAAATGGACCAGGGCTGTCCTGCATCAGATGCTTGGTTACTGCTTCAAAGAGTCAAGTCCTCTGGTTCTGCTCCACAGCGAGAGAGCCCCCGTACGAATATCATAACTTTATCTCCTTGACTGAATCACGGCTTGTATTTTCATAGAAGAGGTATTATTGTAGCAGCATTTCTTAGTTCATTTTTCTTAGCCACTTAAGAGAATCATAGTAGTACTAGTACTGTGCTTTAGACTAAAATTTAACACTTTCCCAGATGTGAGCTGAAGTTTCAGAAATTTTGAGATCCCAAAGCTTGTAAAGGTTTATGGTTTTTGTTGAACAACATTTTGATTAAAAGAAAACTGACCTTTCAGATGTGGAGGCTAGTACTACTCAAAGCCTGTTATCAGATGTTTGAGATATTTATTATTGTTATTATTTAATATTGAGAATTTTGCCTACTATTATTAATTAGGTAAAATCACTATCAATCATACAGTTTTGCTTGTCCAAGGAGATGGATTGTTGAGTGGATAGGCCATTGTTAATCAGGTGTCTTCCTCTTCTACAAATTCTTTGTGCAGGTTTGTTAGGGAAAAAATGCAATGAAGAAGAACATAGAGAAAGAAAAAGTTTACTTAGGTTGATTTCTTCATTATGGTACCAAACATGTTACTGATTTAGTTGATATGACATATAATTAGATAACTTAATTCAATCTATAGTAATTTTAATTTTTTTTAAAAAAATAATAATAATAATAAACATAATATATAATTTAGATGGTTTAAAAGAAAAATTGGATATTTTAGTTCCTATATTATTTTCGTTTGGAAAAATTAATCCCTATATTTTTTATTTAACTTTTTTAGTCCCTAAATTAAAATTAATTGGATAAATAAGTCTTTCTAGACATATTTTTGCCTATTTTTTATGTTAAAATTTATGTAATTTATAAGTGTGTTATTAAATAAGAGTATTTTTACCTATTAAAAAAAATATATACATGCAAATTATGTGATTTTTGACATTGAAAATAGGAAAAAAATATGGTCATAAGGACTTATTTATCCAATCAATTTTAATTTGGGGATTAAAAAAGTTAAAGAAAAAATAAAATGACTAATTCTTCTAAACAAAAATAATATAGAGACTAAAATGTCCAATTTTCCTGGTTTAAAATTATATTATAGTGAATATTTATATTAGAACAAAAATAGTGTAGTGTGTTATGCAGTGTCTATAAAATTAATTTAATTTAAATTTCAAGGTTTTTTTTTTTAAAAAAAAAATGTGTTCTAAAAAATAAAAAGAATTAAGTTTTATTATTAAATATAAAATTAAATTAATTTAAAATTTGAAATATACAAATTTCTGGGATATAATATATATATATATATATCTATATATAATTTTCTCAATGATTATCTAATCGTAAAAAATACATATGTATGCCCTTTATCTATTTTATAAAATGAATTAATTCCATACTCTTTTACTTTAATTAATTAATTTTAAATTTTAAAAAATTAATAATAATAAAAATAAGAAATCCATACTCTCACTTCAGTAAAATGGACATATTCCAAACGCCCCTAAAGCCAGTTCAATATCAACCCCCCACGCCCTCCTCCAACCTCACCTAACTCAGAGTTGACCACTGAGAGAGAATTTTTTTCATCTTCCGATCGTCGGCTGCCGGAAACCAGAACACAGGTATGTGTTCCGCCTAATCCCTCCCTTACTGTTTCTAGACAAGTCTTGAATTCTACGTAATTTTCGTGCTTTTTTATTTTATCATTATTATTATTTTTTGAAAAAATTATATTCACTGTTAAGAACAGGAGAAGTTATGAAATAAGATACACTGTATTAACTTAGGGAACGTTCAATTGGTGTGATTTTTGAAATGGATTTGGTTTTTGTGTGATAATTTAATTGTTTCCATGGAGTTTTTTTTTTTTTTTTTTAAAAAAATTTCTCGCGAATTGATGATTCAATAGTTTGGGATCTCTTATTCTTAGATTTTTTTTTTTTTTTTTTTTTCCGCCTTTCTTTCAAAGGCAACCACTTTGTTTATTGATTGAGTTGTTGAAATCAAGATGTTGAAATTGAGGGTCATGATAAAAGCCGAACAGTTTCCTGTTTTAATGTGCATATGAATTTTGTAGACTAAATAGTACATTTGTTGAGTTATTTTACATTTGAATGTATTTTATTTTGTGAAGTTTGTGGAATGCTTTGGCTGAATGTTTGGATTGCATGTTTTTCTTTTATATTGAGGGACAATACCAACGTTTTCCTCTTTTTCTTTGTTATATTTTGCCAGGAGGTAAAAATAATTCAATAAACACTTGAATGATCATTTTGGATTGGCAAAATGTCTGTTCTCTTTATCTTTGGTTCTGGATTTGGTACTAAAAGATGTTTAAGAGGTGCATTTTATCCTGGGGTTGGTAAATAGTTGCAGGTTGTACAATAGGATTTTCTGCTGTTTACATATGCTTCTCTTCTCCTAAATGGTCTTTGTAGGCATGTTTGAGGGTTGGCAATGACTAGAACCAACCATTCCCACCTCTCCATGAGCCCTTACACAATATTCTGCATTACAAACCCTGATTATTGCTCATATGCAGCAGTTTGCATTTTCCAGAAAACTATTAACATAACCCCTACATGGCCGTTGACATTTTACAGCAACAAACCTTCTGTAAGTGGTTTCTCTAGCCAAAAGATGGTTCTTGCTACAGTTTCTGGGTGTCTCTTACCCCGTTAAAGGAGAGAGTAAAGGGAGCATGGGTGTGTGGTAGGTTAAGTTGGTGGGGTTAATGATAGGACTGAATTAAAAATAGGATATAAACTTGTTTCACTGGAAATTACTTCACTGTTCTTTCTTTCTTTCACAAAAGAAGCTAAGGAAAATACATTTCTTGGGAAAACACTCTTTCGAGGTCAAAGTAATTGAAATTTGATTATTGACCAAAAACTAAGGCTTGGCCAAATGGAACTCCAATGCTTTTATCCTATTTACTGACCAGCACTGATATTTACCTTTCCCTTGCTACCATAATGCGTAGTATCTTTTGTTATGCCCATTAGTGGGATTGTAGTGGAAAATGGAAATGCAAAGTTTCTGTTGTTTAAAAAATGGTAAGGAACATTACGGGCTAGTATGCATTTATGTTGCTTTCTGGTCACTACCCATGTTTTCTCTAACATTGCTCTTCATGGTTAACTTGTTCAGTGTTAAAAAATAAGGAGCAATATGCAGAAATTTTCACATGAACAGATGTCAACTGACTAAGGACTAAATCAACCATGAACATTTATTTTGCCAAGGGGAAAAAAGTTGTCTTCTGAGTATTGTTCTATTGTTTAAAGTATTTGCTCTTGTAAAATATTATATGGTAATTTTGCATGGTATTCTGTATCATTTCATCTCTGTTCTTTATCATCCTTTTAATAGTACACATTTTCAATTGCTGCATTAGGAGTCTGAAGCTTTTGTTGCATAGCTGCCTCCTTTGATTGGTTATACTTTGTCATTGGATTATCTGGGAAAACTTTAAATAATCTGTTGTATGAATTTTGCTTTACAATGACGGAAGAATTAACCTGCAAACAAATGCTTTTCCATTTCAAATGAATTCCACTTGTCTTCTTTGAACATATGAATAAAGAAAAACGTTTTGAAGACATCCTCAAGGCAGAAATTGATTTAGAAGGGCTCTCATTTTGTGAATTTGATCTATTATAGAGAGCATAGAGAACTCCACTTTTTCCATTTATTGCTCTTTTTCTCCTTTTTTTCCCCCTTAATGTTACTTCCTTAGATATCTAAAATTAAATGTCCATTTTCCCTAATAAACATACTTTCCATCTAAAATTCTAAAAATAACCTCCTTAAATTTGGTGACCACATATGCTATAATACTCTCTCCGTCCCAAAATTAATGTTTGATATTTAGATGTATTAAAAGAGTTTTTGAAGTCTATATATTTTCAAAATATTAAATATTTGAAATTTAGGATAAGATTTATAGGATGACAATGATAGAAACAATTGAACAATACTTTTGGGATGGAGGGAGTGTATAGCTTTAAGGCTAATAAGGTTATTTACTTGTGGTCAAATTTTTCCTTAATTCTTGTTATGGACATTCAGTTTTGGTCAAGGGAGTACTATACATCAGGTTGTAGCTGACCTTGACTTTTGATGGTCTAACTCTGAGTATGTACAATTACTGCAGATTTTTGTGAAAGAAAGTTATTATGGCTACATTCCGAGCATTCTTGAACAGCCCTGTTGGCCCTAAAACAACTCACTTCTGGGGTCCTGTTGCCAACTGGGGATTTGTCGCTGCAGTATGTTTCTCAGTTGGGAAAATATAAATCTAAGACTATTTATGTAATTAAACTTGAACTAATTGGTGCTGATGTTTTGGTAGGGTCTGGTGGATACGCAGAAACCCCCAGAAATGATATCTGGCAACATGACTGCAGGTTTTAGATTCCTTAATCCTCTATGAATGGAGAATTTGTATATTGTGTGTCTAATTAATTAATGTTGTCCATTTTGTTTTATAGTAATGTGCGTATACTCAGCATTGTTTATGAGGTTTGCATGGATGGTACAGCCTCGCAATTATTTGCTGTTGGCATGCCATGCCTCAAATGAAACAGTGCAGCTATATCAGCTATCTCGTTGGGCAAAGGGGCAGGGGTAAGTATTCTATTTGATGTTGTTTCTTGTCTCCACTAAATCCATATCCAGCCTCCCTTCCTCAAAGCTTTAGTTTCATATAGTATAGCAGAACGAGTTGATGTCAAACTTATGGTATCCTATCCTAGATGGAAGCAAGCCCTCTCAGGGATTTTCTTAAAAGAAGAAGAACCTCATGTGATCTGACTAGTAAAAACTGAGAATCAAGATAAGAGATGCATAAACTGAAGAAAAACCTGTTCCACATTTACTATCATGTTTGACACTATGATTTACTTGGCATTTGAAGAAATAAAATGGGTCAATTTCGGACTTGGTACTTAATGCAGTTCTGCTCAACAACTTAAATGTGGCTCCCAGCTTGCCTCACTTCACCATTCTGTTTTTCTTTAATCCCCACAAATGTACACTAGAAATTAACATGTGTATAAAATCGGAGCAGAAAACTAACTGAAATTGTTCTGAAGTCAGTAAATGAATGGTCAGACACTGAGTTTGGTTCTTCATGTTTATCACCTTTATATGTTTTTATTAGTCCCTGGAATTTGGTTTTTATTCATTCTTCATCAACCTTTCCTGTTTTTAGGTACTTGCAGCAGAAGGAAGAGAAGGCTTCATCTCAGTGAGACAAGACGACCTTGGTTTTGCTTCATAAAGTTCTCACGGAGGGTGTGGTTCATTGACTGTTCCTATCACAATCCTGCATTGCATAATTTAATCGTCTCATTTCATGTTTCAGATATTGATTGTATAATCATGAAACTAGTTAGAACTCAATAAAAACTCAAAATCGTATTGTTGACCCCCTCTCATTGGTACATTTCCATTTCCTAAACCTAATAAAAAAAAAGAGCAGGAAAAATATGGTCCATCTTATAAAGCTACGTAATTGGGATAATTTACCGATTTATTCCCTAATTATACAAATTTTTGTTAGTTAAATTTCTTAATTTTTAATCTTAGTCAACACAATCGTCTTACTGTGTTTAAAAAAAAAAAAACTTTAGTAATTAGGTCCTTTTATTATTCTTATGTAAATTAAATAGGTTATTTAATTTAAAGGGATTTAATTGGTATTTCCTTTTTAAATAGCCATTTTGTCAGCTAAAATATATGTGTATATATATACATTTATTTTTGTTATAAGGAATAGAATGGAATTGGAAGGTTATGGCTTTAACTATATCAGAATTTCGTATGATTTGGATTCTTTTTTGGATGAGGGAAATTCTTTTATTAATCGATAACGTTTGAATTTGAGGTTTTTTATTTTATTTTATTTATTTATTTATTAATAAAGATTCAGAGCGCTCAACGGACCCGTTTATTGTGCTTATGCTTTCCGTCTGGGTCTTTTAGGCCTCGAATGAATTGTATTGAAATAAACAAAGGATACACTCAAGGATAATAGAAGTTGTTAATGAGCTTTTCTAATATGAGATTACAAGTTTAAAATTGTATTTTTACTTATATATATATGTATATGTAATTGTTTAAAATTTAATAGTAGAGTTTACCTTTATAATAATAATAAATTTTTAAAAATTAAATAATTGTGGTTCATTTATTTATTTTAAATATTTGAAATTTTGATATTTTGAATCATAAATATTTTATTTTAGTTTTCTAGATCTCAAATAAATTATTGGTCTTTTTTTTTATAAAAAATAATTTAAGTGAAAATAATAAATATCTAAAAATTATTATATTTATATATATTTTTTTTCTTTTTGTTCAAAAAGAACCAGTCATCAAATTTTAATTTAGGATTTAAAAAAAAATAAAATAAAATATTTAAGATTTTTTTTTTTTGATGTGATATCTCATGCCCTTCCGGCCCAAACTAATTCACCCAGAGATGTCCAACAATAGGGATATACCTGCACTTACAAATATAAAAATATTTAGGATTACATGTACTAAAACCTTAAATGTTTAAAATTAAATCTACTAATATCTCTTTATTTATCACAGTTTTATTTATGTTTGATAATTATTGAAGTTATACACTATAATAAAATTAACTAACCGTTTTAATTTATAAAGTATTTTTTATTTGCCTTTTTTTTTTCTTCTTTTTATTTTTCGTGTTTAAACTATTCATTCATTTATTATTTTTAGTTAAATTCTTTTTCGTTTAAAAGGACTTAAATTATTAAATTATAATTTATTTGAAATTTAAAATATTAAAATAAGATATTTAAGATTAAATATATCAAAATTTTAAATGTTTGAAGCTATATTCACTAATTTATCAATTTCTCTTAACTAATCTTCTTCTTTTTTTTGAGGGAAAATACTAGCCAAATATATTAAGACTGTAATGAAAGCCAGTCAAAATGCAAAGCATCTAGTACAGTGCGATGAGATGATTGGTACCAATACACCTCAGTAGAAAACGATGATCCAAGAGCAGCCAATCTATGAGCACAAAAATTGGAAACCCTAGGAATATGACAAAGATTAGTAGCCAAAGAAGGAAAACATAACGATTTAATAGTGTCAACTAAATTGCCAAAAATGGAGAGATTGATGTCTTCCTCATGTAGCTGCTTTACCAATGTGAGACAATCAGTTTCAATGATTAAACCTCCTTGATATAACTCCCTGCACTTGGTGACACCCTTCCAAAGAGTTGTAGCTTCGGCGTGGAAAACCGAGTTCCTCCCATCCAAAGGACCAGTTCCGGAGATCAAAACCATGCCCATATGATCACAAAGAATGAAACCAGAGCCTGCGTGAGATTGGCTAAAAGATGCGTCAACATTCAACTTAATCTAGCCCCTACCCGGTAGCTGCCATTTTGATGTAGCTCGGTTGTTGTCGTTGCAGGGGTGGTGAAGAGTGGAACCTAATGTCCTAAAACTGTGCCAAGTACTCCAAGGATCGTCTTACCACTGTTGGAACCAAAGAAGGCTTTTACTAGAAGAGCATAGCATTCCAGCTGTTTTAAATAGACCAAAGGCAGATAAATATTTTCTCCAGACTAATGTCATCTAGGTGCACTCGCTCATGAATCAGTTGGAAGAGATGGTTCCATGAATGCACTTGAGTAGCCCAACTTGGCAAGTAAAATCCAAGGCAGTACCACACCTCTCTTACAAAAGAACAGTCAATAAAAAGATGAGTGTCACTCTCCATTGCTTCTTGGCACAAGGGGCATACACCACTAGAAGGGATATTTCAACTTCTCAGATTTTCACCCATAGCCAACGACTGATTGCATAACCTCCACACAAAGTGCTGAATTTTTGGTGGTATCTGGCTAGTCCATATCAACCCCCATCCAGCATCTAGGTGATAAGATGTTCCAGCCATGGCTGGTTGAGGAAGGAATTGGATAGCCGTCTTATAAGCCAAAGACACAGAAGACCGGCCAGTAGGTGTATGATGCCAAATCCATCTATCTTGTCCACCTAGAAGAGAGATTGGAATGGTGAGTATCAACTCTACATCACGAGGGCAGAAGAGAACCTTCAAGATGTCATCACGCCATTTTCCTTGCTGGATGAGATCAGAGACAGTAACCTGCTCATGTAAAAAACAAAATGGGGTAATCAGTTTAAAAGATGGAGCCATAGGCAACCATGAATCCAAGAAAGCTCGAACATGTTATCCTCCACCAATACGCCAACGAAGGCCCTTTTTCAATAATTCCCTGCCATACATAATAGACAGCCAAACATATGAACATCCATTCCCTCTTAAGGCATGATAAAATTCAGTAGATGGAAAGTACTTGTATTTTAACACTTGTGAAACCAACAAAGAAGGATATTGAATTAATCTCCACCCTTGTTTTGCAAGCATAGTCTGATTAAACAAGTCCGGTTGTTTGAATCCAAGTCCACCCTCTCTTTTAGGTTTGCACAATTTGTCCCAAGAAACCCAATCTGTCCCTCCACCCGTTTGATTCGAACCCCACCAAAACCTACAAATCATTGAACGGATATCATTGCATAAAGAGACCAGAAGTCGATAGAAAGACATAGCATAAGTGGGAATGGCTTGCAAGACGGATTTAATGAGAATTTCTTTGCCTCCTTTAGAAAGTAATTTTTCCTTCCATATCCGGTCCTTCAAATAGGAGAAGATCTTGGCTTTAGACCTACGAATCAAGAAAGGTAGCCCTAAATAGAAACCATCCCCGTTACACAAGCGCATGCCTAGTCGTTGGATAATACTAGCTTGGCGTGAAGGAGGAAAGCCTTTGGAGAAGAACAAAGAAGATTTCAAAACATTCACCTTTTGCCCCGATAATTTCTCATAAGTGGAGCGAATAGTGGTGAGTGCTATCACAGAGGAGTCTGAATCTTGGATGAACAATAAGCAATCATCTGCAAAAAACATATGAGAAAGGTGTGGACCCCTTCTTCCCATTTGAATACCCTGCCAATCCCCCCGAAGCACTAATGCACGAATGAGTTGAGAGAACCCTTTTGCACATAACAAGAAAAAATAAGGGGAAAGAGGATCACCTTGGCTTACATCACAAGTAGTTACAAAGGAGTTAGATGGCTCAACATTCACCAAAATCTAAAAATGGACTGAGGTGACACAATGCATGATAAGCTCCACCAACCTACACGGAAAATTCATCTTGGACATAACCCAATGTAAATAAGGCCATTCCACTCTATCATAGGCCTTTGTCATGTCAATTTTAAGAGTGAAATCATCAGAGGACCTAGCTACATGTTTGGATATCAACCAATGGTAGACTTCAATGGCAATGATGATATTATCTGTAATGAGTCTACCACCAACAAATGCACTCTGTGTCTCATCAATAAGATGAGGGAGATACTTTTTGAATCTACAAACAATCACCTTAGAGATCAATTTATACAACATATTACATAAACTAATAGGACGAAAATCAACCATGGATATAGGATCTTTGATTTTCGGAATCAAGGTGATGAAAGTGGAGGTCAAATCATGCATAGGATGACCATCATTCAAACAGCCAAGAAGGAGTTTAGACACCGTAGGACCAACAATATCCCAATTCTTTTGAAAGAACAAGGCATGGTACCCATTCAGCCCTGGAGCCTTCGTGGAGAGCATTACTTTCAAGGCAGCCACAATTTTGAGTTCTGTAAACGATCTATTTAAATCCCCATGATCAGCCTTAGTTAATGTACGAAAGGAAATATTTACAAAACAAGCATCATAATCAATTGGTACATTCTCACTCTCAAACAGTTTAAAAAAGTAATCCACGGCAATGTTAGCAATGTCCGTTTGGGAAGAATAAAACATACGATTTCCATCCTTAATCTGTGTGATGGTATTGCGTCGCTTACGGTGGTTGGCGTGGTGATGGAAGTAGGTTGTATTTCGGTCACCATTTCTAAGCCAATTCGATCGAGAACGTTACCTCTAATATTCGTTCTCCACGTCAAGAAGCTGCTGCAGTTTGAAATGTGTAGCCTTAATGTGATCATCCGAAGCACCCTCAGCTTCCAATTTGGAAATCAAATCCCAGGCGGCTTTGATATTTTTAGGGAGAACTCCATATTTATTGGTACTCCATTGGTGCAATCAAAATTTTAACCCCTCTAATTCCTCAAGAACTCTAGTTGGAGTAGGAGACATGGTACCCCGCCAACTTTCCTTTATAATAGCTCGACACTCGACCTCTTGTAGCCACCAAGGTTCTAAACGGAGAGGCCGTTGGCATGAACAAGGTGGCATTGGCATGTGGTCCAAAATTTGAACCCTCAGAGCATGATGGTCTGATGATGTTGTGGGGAGAGTCTGAACATAACTGGCTAGAAAAAAGATTTTGAAATTGGTAGTTCCCAAGTGCACGGTCTAGTTTCGATCTAGTCGCTGCTACCCCCATCCTTCCATTCCACCAAGTGAAACGTCCTCCTTGCATTGTAATCTCCTTCAAGCATAAATCTTGAGTCACCTTACAGAAGATATTCATCAAGTAAAGAGGTCTACCATGATTTCTTGTGGTCTCATAAGGGAAAAGAACTTCATTAAAATCACCAAAGACGCACCATGGAGCATCCCTATGTAAACCGAGACATCCCAATAATGTCCAAGAATGAGGATATTGTGTGGCATTCCAGTGCCCGTAAAATCCAGTCATATACATGATGTTATTATTCAAACCATGCCGAAGCTGGATATCAATATGGCCTGGAGAATAAGAGAGCAATTGTATATCCAAATCATCACTCCACAATAAAGCTAAACCACCTCCCAAACCAACTCTATCCACCACCACACCATTAGAAAAACCTAAAGAGCATTTCAAACGTAACATATTACAAGAAAGAAGCTTTGTTTCCATAAGAAATAAAATAGAAGGTTGTTGAAAATGAACAAGGGTCTTCAGTTCATGAATTGCTCGAGGAGACCCTAATCCTCGACAATTCCAACTCAAACAAATCATTGTGATCGGCAGGACTGCCTAGCAGTCTCCGCCGTTGAAATTTTTTATTTCTTGACTGCTAATGAAACCGTATTCCTGGTAACAATTGACGAGCCCTCTATAGAGTGACGTTTTTGTGGAGTGAGGTGCTTGACACTGTCATGCAAGACAATAGGTCCTACTTGCGAGCTTTTAGGAACTAAGGTGGACATGGAGTTGCTGGTACCCGCGTGAACTATAGATTTGGCTACCAGAATATTGGAGGTTGAAGATGGATCAGCCGCGACGTCTTCAAGAGCAGAATCCTCGCCTTGTGGAGCACAAGATGGAGGAAGCTTTACTGCATAAACTTGATCAGAATAAAGATTATCAACCCCTCCCATCCAAGGACCATAAGCCATCTCCTACACCTCTTTCCTTGTCTCACCCTGCTTCAAACAATCTCGATAACGATGGCCAATGAGACCACAGTGAAAGCAGTACGTACGAAGCCTCTCATACTTAAAGAAGCCCATGGCAACAACAACCCCATTTAGGGTAGAAACCCTATAAATTCGTTTGAGGGGTTTGGAGTTATCAATCGATGCACTAAATCTATAGAATTTAGAGCCTTGTAACCTATCCTCACGAAGTTGAACCTCAACACAGTCTAGTAGTGAGCGAGCAATTTTAAGACCAGCTTCCATGGTGTAGCAAGAATGGGGCAGACCAATGAGCAATATCCAGAAAAATTCTTTCTCAAAATTGGTGCAGGCTCCATCCACTGCACTCCCTTTAGGGCGTATAATTATGAGGTTATTGTCGAAATTCCAAGGTCCATTTTGTAACAGAAAATCCACTGTTTCTTGTAAGGCAAAAAATATTTGGTACTTCATGTCATCAATCTTTTGGATGGAAAAGGAGCCGCAATTCCATGCCTTACCCATTTCCACCTTAAATCCATCAAAATTGATGGATTTGCCACCATGCACGTAAGCAAAAACGCTAAGAGCCTCCTCATGAAGTCCCTCACAGATGTCACTCTTGTCCAGGGCCATACACGTTGTCTCCTCTTCTCCAAGTTCGACATTGCCAAGCCGCCTAAGAATAGACTCGTCCATGCCGAAACCACACCAATGCCACACACTTGTCAAACCACCCCTAGAACACCAAACAAGTCTGAATGAAACAATCCTGTCGCAAGAAGAGAAATGGACTCCTCCAACCGTCACCAACGTCGCTGGAAAGATCGGCGATACACCCCAAAGCCGAGAGCCACCAATCACTCCCAATCATGCACTTTCCAAAACTAAAAGGAAGTTACCTAAAATAGAAGGCAATTACCAAAAACCTCAAGCTAGCCTTGAGAGAAACCTCCATCGAGGAGGAGCCATTTTCTCTTAACTAATCTTAGTTTAAGTCTTACATATAAGAAGGGGGAAGAAAAAAAAAACTTTGAGAAGAAATTTAATTCAACTCCATTACAAAGTATTAGGGCTTAAAATATATAAATTGCAAGAGATATAAGTTTTCTTTCTAAAAATAATAGGTTTTATAAAAAAAAATTTGTCATTATATTTTCATATTTTTATTATTTAAATAAATGAGTATTTTCTTTTTTCTTTATAATTGCATCCTCCTTTTATTTTTGATTGGAAAAAATATTTTTTCTAGTTAAATTTTGATAGTTTTTAGTCACTAAAATTTGTAAGTCACGTAAAAGGTATTTTTTTTTTTTTATTTACAATTCTTTTAATTAACTTAAATTTTAATAAATTCTCAAAAAGAAAATAGTTGAAAATAGAAGAAATTAAAATTTTGAATGAAATTAAAAGAATTAGTTAATGGAAATAATAAATGAGAAAAATATATGTAATGAGACATGTATACATGTTTGACATGTACATTTTAATGACTTAGAATTACCTAATATCAGTTGAAAAAATATATATGAATTTAATTATTGAAAAAATTATTTTTCAAAACAATAAAATTATGGAACTAAAGCGTCCAAATTTCTGTTTTATAAATGAAGAATGATTACTTTACTTTTGTATTGTTTAATAATAATTTCGGGTATGTTTGGTTTACCACCCAATTGAAGTTGAGTGAGAAATTTTTATTTTCCAATAATCCTACACATTTGGATAATATTTTTTTTAATTAAAGTTTGTCTCCTAATAGGTGTGTCACTTCATATGTTAGCTAAAATTAGAAAAATAAAATAAAATAAAATGATATGGTGTATGGTAGTAGGTTCCACTTTAATTAAATAATATTTATATTATTAATAAAATAATATTACGCACTTTTTCCAAAAAAAAAATATTCTCTTACACAAATAATCATTACACCCTATAAAACTTATATATTTAACCCACTTTTTCCAACATAAAATTAATTTTCAAAAAAAATTAAAGACAACATTTATTTTGAATAAAAGTTTGTCTCAAATAATTTTTTTTTTTTTTCCAAATATAAGAGTAATCCAAACACACCATTAATTACCTTCAATGAGATGACAATATATTGGTTAATAAAATTTTCTATTAAACCAATATTTGCTGACTAATTTGCATTGGAAGTTTAGGTAAAATCTAAAACTTTTTTATATTTGATTTTTTTTTTTTTTAATTCCAAATACAAATAAATGAATTTAGAAAAAAGACATTCTATCTAATTTGCTTAGCGTTCGTTTCAATAGTTAATAAATTTAAAATTATTCAATGGAATATATGCACCAAAGCTTGTAAAAAAAATAAATAAATAAATAAAAACCATTAAATTTTAAAATTGTAACATTAATATTATTACACAATCACAACTTGAAAAAATTGATTATTTGAATAATATACCCACTTATTACTAATGGTTAAAATTACATAATTAAGTGTTAAATTAATTTATTAGATAATAAGTATACTTAAATATTCTGTTCTTAAAGATATTTTACCTTCTGTACTGTTTATTCATAAAAATCAAAATATCTTTTTTGGGGTTTAAAGTATTGTTGTCTCAAAAACAAGAGGGAAATCTAGTATTTGGCACCAATGTAATGGGAATTATTTAAGTTTGCATTTGTTATTATATATGGGTAAAATAATTTTGCATTTTATTACATTTTAATGATATTGATATATTATTTATTGTGATATTGAAAAAATAAAATTAAGTTATCTATGAAACTCGTGTATTAAAAGATATATATATATATATTTATACAAAGTAGCATAAACAAAAAATTTAAAATAATATTTTATTAATTTTAAAAATTATTTAAAATTATTTAAAGTCAATAAATATTATTTACTTTTTTTAAAATGTAATATAATTATCTAAATTTTTCATAATTATAATTAAAAAAAAAAAAAAGAAATATGACAAAAGAAATAAACACTTCATTAGAAATATTATATTGTATTAAATTATTAAGACCGTTCCAAAACCTTTTTTTTTTTTTTTTAAGTTCAACATTTTTCTTTGTTCATTTATATTCTACTTATGACTTTTCATGAAGATTTCATATTAAATTATTAATTCTATTGATTATTTAACAATTATCAGATTTTTTTTTTTTTTTATCAACAATTATGTAAATGATATACTTAAAATTTTACAGTATTTAATTTTAATAACAAAAAATATGATATTTTCAATTTCACATCTTAAGTATGTAAAGATCTGTCATAAGATATAATAATGGATATATGTATTTGTTATCATTTCAAAATATTCTTTTGGTATAACGAAGATAGTACCAAATAGTTTAGGTGAAAAGTGATGAATATATATGGATGCAACTTTTATCATTAAAATATAGTTTTAATGGTATTATGTTCATGTAAATATATATATATATATATATATATATATATATATATATATTTGTTTAAAGTTAGTATAAATGAACACTTGAATATCTCATTCTTGTCTGCATCAACTCTAGTTTGACCAACCTTTTTTTATCAGACAGTTTAATTAATTTTCTTTTTTTAAAAAAATTATATATATATTTTTATTTTACATTAAATAATATTTATAATTTTTTATTAAAAATAAGATTATAAAAATTTTAGAATTGTTATGAATAAGGTTTTACCATGCTTGTATAACAAATTTCTAAGCGTTTAGTAAGCAAGGACTTAAAGTCCTTTACTTAAGGACGCGTTTTAAATCCGTGAGGTGTGTGTCAAAGTGAATAATATTATTGTACTGCTAATAACGTGATGGGAGAATGTATTGTAAAGTGGATTCCCACATTGCTAGCATAGAAGATTTTTTTCAGCAGTTTTATGTGTTGATTGAATAAGTATTTTTTGTCCATCATAAAAATAAGAAAATAATTGTATAATCGTCTTATTTATTTTATATGGTAATTATTTTAGGACAATTTCAAATGTGAGGTAAGGAAGGCAATGGTATTGTATTCTTGTAATTGAATCAAGTTAAATTGTTAAAATAATTATATTTTATCTGTCAATTCAAATTTGACATAGATTCAAAACGATACATAAAAAATTAAATTAAATCCAAACTCGACATAAACTTGTCAATGCCTATATAATTAGAAATACACTAACCCTTAATAAGATTATCCAATATCAACCAGTTAAGTTGATTATTTATTTATTTAACTTGTAAAAATATTAATATTATTTGATTTAATTATGTTGGACAAATGAATTTTATGTTGAAAAAAGTGGGTTAAATATATAGGTCAATTCGATTACCATTAATAGGTTAATTCGCTCTAATCCAAACTCGTTTATCTTTAAACTTTAAGGGTGTGTTTGGATTATCATTATATTTGAAAAAATAGTTTATTCGAGACAAACTTGTATTCAAAATAAATATTGTCTATAACCTTTTAAAAAATAAATTTTATGTTGGAAAAAGTGGGGTTAAATAAATAGGTTTTATAGGTTATAATTATTATTTGTGTAAGAAAATATTTGTCTGGAGAAATGTGTGTAATATTATTATATTAATAATATATATATTTTAAATAAGATGAGGTTTATAAATTGACCTTACTTGTTGGTGTGATAAATTTAAGGTGTATTTTTGGAGTGACAAATTTTAATTGAAAAAAGTTATCTAAATATGCTTAGTTATTGAGAAACAATAATTATTCACTCAATCCTAATGCGATCAGTAGTAGTCCAAATACAGGCTAACTCGTTAATTCTATATAATATTGTTTTTGTGTGGAGTTTTCATATATTGTAAAAATAATAATAATAATAAATAAAGGAAATAGAAAGGGCGGGGATTCAATAAGCCAACATACCCAAATTACCGAAGTAAATAGAAATTCGCCGCTTCTTTATGTCGGCAAAACCATTTGAGTAAATTCCTATAAATTTTCAATTTTCCCCTTTGTGGCCGGTTCGGTTCAGTCGAGGCGGCAATGGAGGGCTCTTGTAAACAAAATTCAATGGCTGCTACTGCTACTGCTGGTGTTGGTGTTGGTAGTGGCGGTGCCTCCGAATTCCTTGCCAGCCTCCCTTCTCGTGGTCTCTTTTCCTCTACCGTTTTATCCTCTAATCCGGTACTTAGTTTCTATTGCATCCTAATTTGTGCACAGTTGCCCGATTATTTGTTGGTTCATATTGTTTTTTAATAGATTTGCTTAGTTGGCCTTAAATCTTTGATGAATTTAGCAAAACTAAATTGTATAACTTAGAGAGGTGTAGTGCTTCTGGATATGGAAGTGTTCTAATTTAATCCGTTTCACCGATGTTGTTAAAACCTAATTATGGAGAACAATTTAGGAATTTCTTAGATTGGGGCCTTCGCATTCCACAGTTCTTGTTGAACTGATACTCTCGTTCTTCTCACTGCAGAAGGCTTTATCTCATGTAATATTTTATAACTGGTTAAATTGGAACTTCATCCATTCTGAAAAATTTTGATATGCTTTCTTAATTTCTAATGAAAGGCCGTCTTCGTGATTTTTAAAAGCTTTTCCAGTGTTTTACTTAACTACGTATCAAAAGTTCATACCAATGTGCTTGGTTTGCTTTCCTCTGTCACTTTAAAACTTGCAGAGAATTGAAGTTCTGTGAACTAGTTCAAGTTCATAACGATGCTTATGTATTTTTTTCCCTTCCTGTGCTTTGGCATCTAACACTTAGGAATCTGATGGAGTTGCAAAGATATTAGGAATGGATTTTTTTTTTTTGCCATATTTATTTATCAAATTACCTTATCTTTTCCTGTTTCCAGTTTTAGAGATTTCTACTATTTATTATGTCCAGTTGTTATTTCTGGAACTATAACCTGTAGATAGAGGTCATGAAATACTGCCTCCATTTTCTTTACTTATGTAAAGATGGAGATTTCCTTGCCTTTCTTTACATGTCGTCTAATGAAAAATGTTAAACATTTATTAAATCTTTTCCTATTATACTCTTCTTATCAAATAAGTATTTTATTTTTCATTTTCTGAGAAAAATTCTAGCCACTGGGAGGTCTAATTGAACAGTTCTACCTACTAGTTTGGGAGAGAGCAAGGGAATATTAATGATATTGGAAAAGAATAAAAAATAAAAAAATTAAGAAGGGTATGTTCTCTTTCTCATTAAAAATGATATAAAATTTTGGGCTTCATTAAGGGGTGTGAAACTCCATTTTGAAATGGAAAATTCTAAAAAGAAAAGGGACCATCATTGCCTGTGGTCCCTCTCACAAGGAGAGATTACTGTTCTTAAAGCAGTGACTCTTTCTATTCTTCTAGAGGTAAGTAAGAAGAGTAAAAGAGAGGGATTGGTATATTGCCTCAAATTGTGTGTTGGTTAGAACATGACGGCTACTAGAGGCTTTAGCATCCAAATTACTCTTGAGTAGAAAGACCTTTTGTATTTTGTTGGAGGCTGGACTAGAAATTATGTTACTTTCAGTATGCAAATCTTCTCATGTTTCTTAATTCTGGTTTATCTTAAACATGTTCTATAGTGATCCAACTAGATTTCCTTACCACATATTGTTAGAGATGTGTTTGGACATTCTTATGTATTATGTGCCTAGTGCTGAAATTAAGTGGTTTGGAAAAAGGTTTGTGTATATAGAAATTCATATAAATTCATATTACATTCCTATTCTTGATTAAGCAAAAGCAGCTTCTCCTTTCCACTAAGAACTTGAGAGTTTTATTCAAGAATGTGGTCCAGATCTTATATTCGACAGCTTTGTCTTATAGTAATTCATTTGTTACTTTATGTCCTGTTCTTGGATGTACTGCTTGACTGGATATGTGTGTCTGCATCATTTTGCAGTTCTTACAAGTTTAAGAATTTTATGCAGGGTGGGATGCGAGTTTACATTTGTGAGCATGATACATCCCCACCAGGTCTGTACCTTATTATAATAATGATGTTTCTCACATTTATATAAAATATGTGAAGATTTGAAATACATTCTGAGGTCTTCTTATTCTTTTTTGTGTGTGTTTTTAAAAGGGGGATGATGATGTGATTGTGTGTCTTTATTACAGCATTTACCCTAGTCCCATCAGTTAACATGGCCTTCCAGGGAAAAAATTCTCCCAGAGTTCTTGTTCAACACATTAACAATCAATCCAATCTAAAAGGAAATATTGAGAATGTTGAAGCTCTCTGTTCTCATGACAAGGACTTTTCTGCTGTGTATCATTATAATTACGCCTTTGTGGTGATTCTAGGAGAAGATTACTGTTTATTGATCTTTATCTGCATCTGGTTTTGGCTATGGGTCAATGCTAGGATATATTGATGCTTGCTTTGAATTTCCATTTGAAGTTCCAACTTTGCTATTGGGAATGGTATGATTTGATCTGATATTTTGTATGCAGAGGACCAGCTAATAAAAACAGACCAAGAAAATATACTAATTAGGTCTCTTATGCTTAAGAATCAGAAAGGTGATGCCAGTTCAAAAGATCAGAGTTCTAGGAAAAGGTATAATCTGCCTTGCATTTGCACTATGTTGCTCTGGAGTTTTATTTATTGAATTCTCTTATTTCATTTCATGCCTCTCTTGCTAGCTGCTACTTTTGACCCAAAATTTTGAACATCAATCTCATTATTATATGCTCTACTATTTCCAGGGCTGCGGAGAGAGCTCTGGATAGCAGAGCTAAAAGGGCAATTACAAGTGCGCAAACTGTTTCTCGGCAAGGTGAGTCCAATTTGTTTCAGCACACATTAATCCAAAGGAGCATTGCAAATCAAGTATGTTCAAAATGGTTGCCATCTCTGTGTTTGTACTATTTCTCCCTTGTTTTATTTGCATTCGGGCTTATCAGCAGAATCTGTGCTTCCTTTGCCCACACCTTTGGGTAAGAAAACTGCATTATTGCCTTGCCTATTCAAGTAGCTGAACTATTTTCCTTGGTCGTCTTCACAGGAAACCATCTCCACTCTGGTTGCCATTGAGAAGAACATTTCTTATTGACAATATTAATGAATGAAGTTAATACTTGTTCTTGTTTTAGTTCTCATTTTCTCATAGTTTTTAGTATCCATATACCTGTTTAAATTGACAAAGGTTTTCACATATTCATCTGATATTAGGTTCTTTGATACTTTTATAGCTTAGATTGCTGTTATATATATTTCTTTATATTCTTTTATACATTGTTATGATACCTCATAATCTTTGATGAATCTTCTCTCTTTCCTATATTTTAGAAGGTTCGAAATCACACATGCCTCGGGGAGATTTACAGAACTTAACTGTGGAAAGAATTCGTGCTCTTCTAAAGGAGAAAGGTCTTTCGCAGAGAGGAAGAAAGGTAAGTATATTTTTTTTGCCTGCATTACATTCTTGTTTTTCTTGTTGTTGAGACCTCTGTGCATTCCAGATCTTTCTCTAGAGAGATGGCATCTTACGGATTATTATTTGCAACAGTTTGAGTTACGGAATTTTCAAGTTCATAATTTTGATCTTTCATAGACATGACTGCTATCACCTTTCACTGGAAATGTAGTAGGCCAACTCCAATTGTTGAATATTCTGATAATTTATGCTCTACTAAAAAAGAAAAACAAGAATGGAAAAGGGAAATACATGGATGCTAATACATTGGTGATTTGACGTTTGGCTTGATCCTTTTAGTTTGTAACCATAGCAAGGGAAATGATATTTTTTTAATGATGTAAAAAAAAAAAAAAAAAAAAACTTCTACAAACTTTCCTTACTGATTAGTCTGCATAGCTTATCAATGTCTTCTTGTAGAAATATAGAAATAGTGTTCCCGATCTAGTGCATTCATCTGCATGAATCTTTCCTTTTCATATTTTTTGATGATGTGTTCTGTTGGTATTATACCCTATCTACAATGTACAGGATGAACTGATTATTCGCCTGAAAGGTGCTACTGAAAATAAACCATAGTAGATGAAGTCCAGAATGTCAATCAATTTCTTGTAGTGTGTACCGGGGTTCAATTTTGTGAAATAGATTACTTGCTTCTGATAAATTACGTTTGGAACTAATCCCAGAAACAGGAAGTTCTACCTGTGACTTCTCTCTGTACAGTATGTAACTTTTCTTATAGTTGTTTGAAACTAAAGAAATCAGTGCCATAGTCTTTTCTCTCACTCTCCCATATCAGATTCAGATGTGAAAATCTGTTAATGTTAAAACTATATCTTTTGCTTTCTAGTTAGGCACTGTTTGGAGAACAATTTTTTCATTTTGGTCTTCGTTGAGTTTGAGAAAACTGACGCTTATAAACTTATTGAACTATGACTAAATAATAATAATTTACGAGGTTTTTGTTTCATTCAGCATGTTGTACTAGAAAAAATTTGTATGTAAGAGCCCATTAGTACTATCTCTTTGTAATCAAGTAAATTTCTTTTTATTGTCAGAGGTGACCTGAATGATTTTTAATTCTGAATGGCCCTTAGTTCTAATGATGGTTGAGATTCGAATTGGCAATCTTACTTAAGTTAGAAGAGTGTGTTTGAACTCAGGCTGAAGAATATTCAGCCATGAAGCTCAAAGATCTTGATTTGGAACAATTTTAATTAAATTTAGATTAGTTATAATAATGATTGCAGATATTAGATTGTCTAGCAATAAAAAAAATCCTCTATAAGAGAAAAATTATGTTTAAATACTTAATAAAAAGTTTAAAAAGTTTACATTTTTTATTTTCCTTTTAAAATATGATAACATATATTTGATATTTAGGATTACCTTTTAAATTAAGAATTGATCAAATTAAAAAAAAAAAAAAAATTAATTTTCTTAGGATAAATTTATGCAATAACATCCTATGAAAATTTGCTATTTTTTATTTTGGTAAAGAGGAGATTCATAACTTAAATATAAGGTATCAAAATACAGTACAGTACTAGAGCATAATATTTGATGGGAAATGGTATGAACTTTCCAATCTATTAATACAATCGAATTTGGTACAAAATATCCAAACTATCCTTATTCAACATTTCTAGTAGTTATGTCGGAGGAAAGTGAAGGTAAAAACAAGTAGAGTAGGAGCATTGCCTTTGTTATCAAGAGCATCACCAATCTGGTTTGTCTCTCTAGGCAATGTGTTAAGTTGGTATTTGTTCCAGAAGCCACCTGCAATCAGAAAGCAAAGCATCATATTTTGGGGGTGGAAGTAGTTGTTTGTATCCAACGCAAATAACTTTGGATTCAATATTAAGTGAAACAACTATTTGTAGCCCTCTTCGGATAGCCAACAATTCAGCTTCATTGTTTGTTGTGTTTGGGATGTTAAAGTAGTAGCCCCATGATCCACTTATTCGTCCAGTCTCTAAAAATACTTCTTGCACTACCTTTACCTGGATTACCTTTGATGGCACCGTCCGTATTCAATTTCAAGAAAGTTTCATTAGGTGGTTTCCAAGAGACATATTGCATGCTTTCAGAACTTAAAGCATTCAAATTTTGGGAACATGCTTAATTTAGGTGAGCTTTAAGGAATTTCATTGTAGTAAGAGTGATGTGATATAAGAATGGAGATGGTGGTTTGTTATTTCTGAAAATGATAAGAGTTTCTAGTTTTCTAGATACTCCAGTAAGTAATAGAGAAAAGCGTGTTCCAAGGTATGGAGAGTGGGATTGTTTTTGTGATTTTGCAATTTTCTTTGATCCAGGTGTGAATGGAGTTTGATGAGATTAGTTTTGTAGAGATATGTGGTGGAAGAATTGGTAGAAATTCTGCCCATTATTTTTTGGCTAGGACTTGGCGGTCTCTTAATATGTGGGAGTTGTCTGACATACTACTACTTGAGTGAGATTTATTTGTGTTAGGAATTTTCGATGTGCTTGCTTGTTTTAAGTTGCTAGCCATAGAAAGTACTTGATTTTATTATATGTAGGGATAGTTTATATCCATAGAAGGTTTTGGGAGTAAAATTTGGGTTATGGAGGATGAAAACATTAAGGTAAGTTGAGGTTTAGAGAAATTGCCATTACGGTGAATTTCCAAAAGGAGTCAGTGGCATGGTAAAGTTTGTGAATGAATATCATCGTGGAGGTGTTGTAGTTTGAAGAAGGAAAGTGAGTCCAGTTATTATTTTGATGGATGCCTCTCATTTATGGTGAAAGGGCTAGTGATTCATTGTCGGAGTGTAATGGGACCAGATCAACGGTATTCCCGTATTGGAAGTGTTGAGTTTTTTTTTTTATGTTCTCCATTGTATACCAAAGGTGTAGGAGTTCCATCCATAAGTGTGGCTTTTCCATACAAAAGAGGAATTCTGTTTGGGAGTGATTGGAGTGCAAGAATTGAGATTCCCATTGTTTAAATATTTTAATTTGAGAATACTTGCCCATGGAGGTGTTTTTTTTGTGTGAGTTATCATGTTATATAATCTCCATGAGGAAGCTGCAAGGAGGGATATGTTTTGAAGATGGCTTTGTTTGATTTGTAGACCACCTAATGTTTTTTTTTTTTTTTTTTTTTTTTTTCTTTGCGTAAGTGTAGTCCACTATTTTTTTTGGGATGCCAAATGAAGTTGCATTTAAGTTTATCAATTTGGTTTGTAATTTGTTTGGGAATTTTGAGGCACTGCATAAGGTGTATGAGTATCATGTTAAGTATGGATTTTGCTAGAGTGATTCGACCACCAAAGGATAAATTTTTTCCTATACATGCAGTCAGTTTACTTGCAAATTCATTTATTAAGGGTGTAAAGTCGGATATTTTAGGGCTGGACAACAATAATGGAAATCCAAGGTATGAGTTAAGATGGTTGGACCTTTTTATGTGGAGTATATTCTTGATAGCTTCTTTTCTTCTTACTGGGGTATTATTTGAATTGAAGATTTTTTACTCATCGAAGTTTATAGATAGACCATAAAGAGTTGAAAAATCATGTAATGGTTTGGCAATGGCTGTAGCATTTTTCAAGTTTGCGGTTGAAGATGAAAGGGATTTTGGGTCCATTTCTTGGGGTTTGAGAGGCTACAAATTTTTATTATTTATCTCTTTGTTTATAGGGATAGATGGGTATTTTGAGCAATAAAGAGATAAAGTGAAAGTGGGTCTCCCTATCTAATATCTCTAGGTAGTTGGGGTTGGAAGAAAAGAGTGGGGGTACCATTTAGAAGTATTGAAGAAATACAGGACATTATAAGTTTAATGGTTCTGTTATAGCCTCCAAGACTATGAATACAAAAAAAAAAAAAAAAAAAAAATGGTAGAATAACAAGATTGAAAAAATAATAACAAAGTAAATGAAAAAAAAAATAGATACAGATTATTTACGTGTTTTGACTAAGGATGGGTCTATGTGCACGGATGAAGAGGAATAAAATTTTACTAATAAAAGGAAAATTACAATGAGAGAAAATTCTCATAACAAGAAGTCCATTGACACTTCTCTCACTATTCAAAAATACGCACAAAATTTTATTCCTAAAATACTCTAAAATTAGTGTATTAATTTGAAACATTAAAATATTCAAAAACAAAGAAATACTCAAAAGGGATAAAGAGAGAAAGAAGGAAAGAAAGGAATTGAGCTTAGTGTGTTTGAACTCTTTTTAAAATTCTCTATTTATGGGGACAAAAATGAAGAAATCAATTGTTAGGATTAATTCTTGGCCTTCTAGAATCATCCAACGGCTAGTGTCCATTCTTATGATCAATGGTTGAGATTTAATTCTTGGCATTCAAGAATATCCAATGGTTGATATTCACTTTTATGATCAATGGTTGAGATTTGTTCTTGGCCTTTAAGAACATCCAAGGGCTCATTTTCGGCTACTTTGCACAAATTTTCACTTTGGCTCAAGTTGACACAAATAGTGACTTTGCTCCATCTTCTCCAAATAACCTATTGAGGGTATCAAATGCTACGAGTAGAAATTAAAATTGGCTATAGGAAGTGACTTCGTACATGTTAGTCGAATTGTTCTCATTACTAATCTTATGGACTAAAATATAACCTTGAGAAATAATATCTCGCACAAAATAGTACCTTATGTTAGTATGTTTCGATCTTCCCTGAAATATTGATCTTTTGTCAAATGTATATAACACTTTGACTGTCACAAAAAATAATTGTTGCTTCTGAATTCATATTGAGCTTACTATACAAACCTCATAACCAAATGACTTCCTTGATTACTTTAGTTATTACTTTATGGTAGACAAAGTGACTATGGTTTGTAGTGTTGACTTTCAACTAACAACACAATTTACCAATGTAAATACTTACCCTGAAAGATTTCCTTTTATTGAGATCGCCAGCATAGTCTGAGTCAACATAACCAACCAAGACTTTATTTCTCTTTCCAAATCCAAATAAGTGTCAATTGTACTCCACAAATATTTAAGAATCTATTTTATAGCTTGTCAATGCATTTTACTGGGATTAGACATATATTTGCTAACAACACTAACATCATATGTTATATCTAGATGGGTACACACAATGTTGTACATAAGACTGCAAACTATACTTGCATTATGAATATTTGTCATTTCTTCAAACTCCTTATTAGTATTAGGAGATAAGGAGGCTAAAAGCTTAAAATGAGCAACTAATAGAGTATTGACAAGTTTAACGTTTTTCATTCCAAAACGTTCTAAAAATATTCCAATATAATTTTTCTTTTTTAGTTAGAAATAATTTTTAAACTTTCCTGTCTTTTTCAATCTCCATACCAAGAATTTCTTTGCTGCTTCTAAATCTTTCATCTCAAATTCTTCATTTAATTGTGATTTCAAATGATTAATTTCATACATACTTCTTGCAACAATGAGCATATCATCCACATAGATGAGCAAATAAACAAAAGACCCATCAGATAATTTTTTGAAATAGACACAACTATCGTACATGTTCCTCAAATAGTCTTAAGGGGTAATGAACGAGTCAAACCGCTTGTACCATTGTCTGGGAGACTGTTTTAAGCCATAAAAGGATTTCTTCAACATACAAATATAATCCTCTTTACTATCAACGATGAATCCCTTTAGTTATCGCATATAAACTTGCTCTTCCTAATCACCATGTAGAAAAACAGTTTTAACATCTAATTATTCTAACTTCAAATCAAACATGGCTACTAAAGCGAGTAGAACTCGAATGGAACGGTGTTTTACTATAGGTGAGAAAACATCATTAAAAATCCACACGTGGCACTTGATTGTATCCCTTAGTAACTGGATGAGCCTTGTAGTAGACTTCTATTCATTTTGAAGACCTATTTGCAACCAATTATATTTTCCTATTATGGTGGTTTGACTAATTCCCAAGTGTCGTTTTTGTGCAACAACAATTGAATATGTGGATAGTTCATCTCCAATCTCATTTGCTACCAACAAAACATACAAGAATATTAATGCATTGTATGGATATCGTGGTGGAGGTCTAATCTCTCTGCGGCCTTTGCCTTTTACAATGCAATAAGGGACTTTTTATGGAGTCTGATTAGCTTCACTTGAACTGAATGTTCGATCCGTCAAAGAGGCTTTTGGAGAAACATCTATCTGAACAGAGGGACGAACAATTTCTAATTCTAGATTTTGTGTTATTCTCCAATTCTTTAGAAAGGACACAAGACTTGAGCTTTGAATTGAGCTTTGATTGCTCATCCAACATATGTGTTGATTATAAATTTTGGTGACTTGGGGTCCATATCCATAATTTATACCCTTTCACCCTTGATGGATATTCTAGAAAAAATGCTTTTTTTTTTTTTTTTTGCTTGTGATTTTACTTGCCATCAATGACATGCATATATGCTGGACATCCAAACACTTTTAGGTCAAAATAATCAATAGGGTTGCCAAACCAAAGCTCCTCTAGAGTCTTACAATCAATTGGAATTGACAGAGATCGATTTATAAATAGCAAGCCATAGAAGCAGATTTTGCCCAAAATTCTCTTGGTAAACTAGAATTAGAAAGCAAACAATGTGCTATCTCAATGGTAGTATGATTCATTCGTTCTGCAACTTCATTTTGTTTGGAGTGTACTTACTTTCCAATGTCAAACTATCCCCTAATTGTTCTAGAAATTGTTGAACTGTTCATTATAAAATTTTAGATCGTTATTCGTTTTGACCTGCATAATTTGCTTTTCAATCAAAAATTTTCACTACTTGAAAGTAGTGAAGACTTCAGTCTTGTGCTTCAGGTAGTAAACCCAAACTTTTCTTGAAGTCATCAATAAAAGTTAGTATATATCTGACACCAACTTTTGAAGATACTCGAGAGGGAACCTAAAAGTCTGAATGGATGTAATCTAATGTACCTTTGGTCCTATGAGTGGCTTTGGTAAAGCTAGTTCGTTTTTGCTTTCCAAACATGCAATGTTCACAAAATTCCATCTTTCCGATATGTTGTCAGCACAACAAATCTCTTTTGCTCAATAAGGTCATTCACTTTGACCCAACCTCATGTGTCACAATTTTATAGCGTTAGAATACGAAAATGATGAAGAACTTGTAGCGCTAATACCTATAATTGTGTTCCTTCAACACATATAGGTTTCCAGGCTTTTATCATAACTTGGACATTTCTAATGACTTTCATAATTCCACTTTCAATTAAATATTTGCACCTAATTTTATCAAGGGTGCCTAAAGAGATAAGATTCTTCTTTAAGTCAGGAACATGATAAAAATTTGTCAATGTTCTCATAATGCCTTCAAGCTGTTGGGTTGCTAAGCTCTGTTAAAAGACTCTAATACTAATCAAGACAAAAAGAGACAACACAATATTTAACGTGGAAAACCCTATCAGGGAAAAGCCACGGGACTAACTTCGAATAATTTCATTATCAATGACAGACAAGTACAACGATTCATGTGCACTTAACAATTTTGACATATCCATAATTGTAAGAAAACTCTCCAGAGTTCTCTTCTCCACATGCACATCTCCTAACTAACCTACACCCACAAGATCCATTAGGATCTACCAAAACAAAGTTATGACCCAATCTAGAGAGATTCACTC
>JAXGGT010000002.1:7356759-7371529 GCA_035583425.1 Marsdenia floribunda
TTGAAGAAATTTCTTACTAAGCTGTGGAAGAATGGAACTGAATTTGGTTTTTCCAGTAGCAGATTTCTGTAAAATTTAAATTGAATCAATTTCTTGAACCATCCCTTTCGTTGAATCCCAAATTTCAGAATAGACAAGGTGGTCTTTTTTCTGGAAGATGGAGTTTTTAAAACATATGGTGGAGCGTTGCTAAGCTTACTAATGGAAAATCTTTTATGGAGCAGACACAAGAAGGACCTGCAAAAAGGTTCTAAGCAAGTATATATATATACACATTAAATAACCAATTTTGTCTCTTACATTTTTAGTTTGATCTGTTGTTTTTATGTTTACTTTTCATCCAAGTTGATATTAAGAATCTTTTACTAAATTAAAGGGGTCATTTTTATGTTAAATGGCTAATTTTTTTGTCAACTAAAGATGAAAAAGGTACCATATAAATACTCTTTTCATTTTTGAATTAACAAATGCCCCTAAAAATATGAATAATTAACGGAGGGTTAGCTATTTAACGGAGAAAAGGCCACCTTGATTTGGTCGAAAATTCTTCAGAAATCATTTTGTTTAAAAATAAACGTAAGGATAAAATTGGTCATTTATCCTATACATTTCACTAGGTGGAAGGAAACAGTTTTCTAAACCAAAAATACTCTTGTTCCATCTACTTGAGCAATGAGCCATAGATGTGGTTAAAAAACTGTGTCTTGGTACAGAATCAATGCAGGAGATGGGTTTTACTTTTATGTCTTCTTTAGGCACATAAACTTATGGTTGGAAGTGGTATCTGTTAGATTTTGGACCAACTTATTGTTTAAGACTCATCTTTGGTCTTTGGTGACAGTTTCCAATAACGTGTTCTGTTTACGTTCTTTAAAAAAATAAGTGAATAGAAAAGTTTAATGATGTGAGAGAACAATGTGTTCTTGCAATGCTTTCTATCTAGAAATGCCAAATCCCAAAAAGCTGTTCTGTTTACAGAGTGAAGTCTAGAAAATGGGGTCAAAAGGGAGGAAAATCACTGTTTATTTTGTATTTCTTATGCTCTGTTGGGTGGATGATTTTACTGAAACTGGAAGAAGATGAGATTACATGTGCATGATTGGGTAAATGGGAATTGGTTCATCTGTCTTTCAGTGCATTAATATAAGAACGATACAAGTTTCTGGTGCATACGAGACAGAAATGGACAGTTCAGATTGATGATCTTTCTTGCTAGAGCAAGTGAACTCTCTCTTTTCTCTTGCAGTTTTCCTTTTTTTTTTTCCTGAAACATTTAGGTACCAACTAGAATCTTGAGCCTGATTTTTTTGCTTCAGAAGTCATTTTGGGAATCCTTTTGCACAATATGTTGTGGTGCACTATGCTAGTAGTGCAAGCTCATGTAATTTCATGAAATAAACGCTTAGAAGTTGGAAGTTGTTGAAGATGATATACTACAAGGCTAAGTATATACATCTTCAATCAATATAAAGAATCTTTGTCAACATAGTTTTTCTTAAAACTATATATATATATATATATATGATGTTGAGGATTTCATTGTAATGTTTTGGCTGCGTTTATTGGCCATGCAACCGAAAGTAAAATATATAAATAAACAAAGAACTTTAGAGTTTGTTCCTTATAGGTACTCTTTGAACTTAATTTCACTTCTAGGAGAGGATTTTTACTCAGATGATGTCTGTTACAATCAACAGATCAAGAGTAAGAGTGCTTTCTTCAATGCATGGTATCACACATGCATTAATCATTTGTTGTCTATATCTTGTTATAGCCTCTATAATTTGGCTTTTCCTGTGATTATTTTACCATATTTGCCTATAGTGGCTGAGAATTTCCTGCATGCAGCTGTGCATTTGCATTTTTATAGGAACAAATGGTGAAACATACTTCAATACAGGGGCTCTGGTTTCTTGTGTCCAGAACTTTCCTAAAAGCCGTGGTCCTATAGTAGGCATACTAAAGGGATTTACTGGGTTGAGTGGTGCAATAATCACACAGATATATGCCATGATGAATTTTCCAGATAAATCATCACTTATCTTTACGGTTGCCATTGGCCCGTCAGTGGTTATTACATCATTGATGTTCCTTATTCGACCTGTGGGAGGTCACAGACAGGTCAGGCAATCTGATAACTCGAGCTTCTTCTTTACCTACATCATCTGCCTAGTACTAGCTGCTTATCTTTTGGCAGTCCTAGTGCTTGAGGATACAGTTCGCATGGATCAGACTATCATCACAGTATTAACCATTGGTTTGATTTTTATCATTTTGCTTCCAATTACAATTCCTGTTATGTTGGTTTTCATTCGGCAACCTGTATCTGCAACAGAAGAGAGCCTTCTTCTTCCTGGCGCTCAGGAAGAGGAAGCAAGTAAACCGGGGCAGGATGTCAATGAGGTAATATTCAGTGAAGTAGAAGATGAGAAGACCTCAGAAGTCGATGCACTTCCAGCATCAGAGAGGCAGAAGAGAATAGCTCATTTACAGGCTAAATTGTTTCAAGCAGCTGCAGATGGAGCAGTAAGAGTAAAACGGAGAAAAGGTCCTCGTAGAGGGGAGGACTTTACTTTACTACAGGCTCTTGTGAAGGCTGATTTTTGGCTCATATTCATCGCCTTGGTACTGGCCGCTGGTTCTGGCTTAACAGTTATCGATAATCTAGGTCAGATGTGTCAATCACTGGGTTATGCTAATCCGCATATATTTGTTTCGATTATCAGTATTTGGAACTTTCTTGGTCGTGTTGCTGGTGGCTACTTCTCTGAGAACATAATCCGGTATGGACATTGATATATTTCCATTGAACTGCATTGAAAATTTTCTTTCGAGATTTTTTTTTTTATTATTTATTTTTTTTCATTTCAAAATATTTGTGTTCTACATTTTCTAGATACTATTCATATCCGAGACCAGTGGCAATGACTGTGGTTCAAGTGATTATGGCGATGGGACTCTTGTTCTATGCTATGGGATGGCCTGGTTCAATTTATGTAGTCTCTGTGCTGATTGGATTCGGATATGGAGCACATTGCGCAATAGTTCCAGCTGCAGTTTCTGAATTGTTTGGTTTGAAAAGCTTTGGAGCATTGTACAATTTCCTTTCACTGGCAACTCCGGCTGGTTCTCTAATCTTCTCTGGTGTTATTGCTAGTGGGATATATGACTATCAGGCCAAGAAACAACATGAGGATTCAAGATTTGTGGATGGACAAGAGGAGGAATCACTCACTTGTAGTGGCACAATTTGCTACTCTCTCACCTGTGGAATCATGTCAGGGCTGTGCATGATTTCTGTAATTTTAAGTCTCATCGTTGTCCGTCGAACTAAGAGAGTCTATGCTCAGCTTTATCCAAAACCTCCGGTTTGATGATCTTCTCTGCCCCTTTCCCACCCCCACCGGAAAGAAAGACATGGGAGTTTGCAGATATAGACATATTCTTCTACTCCAAGGTAATGATACCACCAAGCACTTCCCATCTTTGCAAGTATTTATCTATGTAGTATAGAAGAAAATTGGCCTACCCTTATCTCTTATGTTTTAACAATGCGGTTGTTTAGGTCTTGATCAATTTTTTTCTACCTTATTGATCCCTAAAGTTTTTAGGTCAGTTCCAAATCAGACGGGAAAATGACTGAAAAAGTGACCGAAAGGATCCTAAAAACTTTAGGGATCAATAAAGTGAAAAAAAGTAATTAAACACTTAAACGGCAAATTGCTAAAACATGAGAGACTAAATAGGCTTAATTTTTGCTAGTAGACATATGGGTGTGGCTGCAATTTTTTTTTTTTCCCTTTTTGGCCCCTTCTCCAGTAGGAGCAGATTGAATCTTGTTCCAGCTTTTAAAAGTTTGTGGTCTTAATAAATTAAATTCTGGTGGGGGTATAATTATAAATTATACCTTTCTTCCCCCAAACTTGAGAGAGCAGTGGTATCTGGAATTTGGGTGAAACTGATTCAAGCTCCATTGTGGTTTTGCCTTGGAGATCTGCAGGTTGTTGTAAATAATGTACAAGTTTTACTGCTCTATTTTAATGTATCTCATAAAGATATATGAAATGTTTTTTGTGTGACAAGTACATATTATAAAAGGAATGATTGTTTGAATAATTTACATTTTTTCATTTTTCATTTTTTTTTTTTAAATTTTTAATCTGTTTTTATTTTTAGTTATAAATAAAGTGTTTTTAGGATGACCAGAAAATTTGTTCATTTATGATTCAAAATGATTTAAAAAGTCATGAATTTGAGTTAATTTGAAAATAAAAGAGTGTATTTTATTATAATTATAATTTTCTTAATAAATGGTAAATATGTTAATATATATATATATATATATATCTATAAATATGTATGACCAAAAAAAAAAAAAAAATTGAAATATGTGTATTAATTTTTAAAAGGGTTTATATTATAGAGAGTAAAAACAAATACTGCTAAAAAATAGTGTAATTTAAAAAAAATACAAAATATATTTAATTATAAAAATTATCAATTAATAAGTTTAATTTTTTTAGAAAATAATAATAATACAAAAAATCTTAAAATTTTAATGGAAAAATAATAATGTATAAATATTTTTAAAAATAAATAAATAAAACCATCACTTTCTTTAATAACAATGATAATAGTAATTTCTTGAACAGTTTCATCCACTCCAGCTTATATAATAAACGTTTGAAGCATTTTCGTTTTCGACCCTGAATATGCAATATTGTGGTTTCCACTCTACCCACCAAAATAGTTTAACCCACGGGCATTTGACGTCACGATCCAAATCCCAAGCGTGACACATCGCGTATTGAGGTACAACTTAATACCAAAATAGTTTAACCCAAGAGGTACAACTTAATACGTAAGACTCAGAATTAAACATAATACAAAATAGTCTAAACATCTTATAATCCAACAACAATTCTAAAATTCGTAAATAGGAGAATAAATAAAAACTAAATCCTTAGCTAACTGATTTCTTTGGGGCTTTTATTTTGAGAATCAAATCCAAATAGTTATCTAACACAACCTACAAAAGAAAACATAAATAGTAGAATAAGCTATGAATCCCAATAAGTAATTTAATCCTCTCATAGTTTAAGAAAATATACAGAGTTTTATTCAAAAGTAGAAAACATATTGAAACATAACATATGAACGGATAAATCAATGCAAATTCAAGTTTCCTAAATGCCTCTACTGGATATCCAGTCTAACTTTTTCCCAGTTCAGAGAGCTATGAAATAGAATGTCATGTCTACTAACCGACAGACAGGTGTAACGGAACATAAACATAATGTCATGTCTACTCATCGACAAATAGGTATATCGAGAACTAGTACTCTAGGCAAGAAACAGATGAGCAAACAATAAGTCAATCCAAAACATGTATATTCAAAACAAAAATTGTACAAAATAAATTTAAACTCCTCATTGAGATTTTACTAAAAAGCGCTTTTTAAGAAAAACAAGTAAAAATGATCAAACCACTTACCTTCGTCCTAAAAACACAAAAACCTGAGAATCCCTTAACTCAAATAATCTCGATCCCAAGAATTTCTTCACCTACTTAACAATAATTTTATACTTATTACCAAATTATAACTTAATATATTTAAACTAAACTTAACTAATTTCTATACTAACAAAATCCCCAAAATCAGAGTTACCTAGTACAATACTTATTTTCTAATAAAATATTTAAATTAACAATTTATTCTATTAAATTCTTTAAGCATGACAAAATAATAACATAATAATAATTATTATAACTATATAAAATATTCTCTCTTTTATAAAACAGTAATTAATAATATATATCTATATAGACATACATTACTAAAATAAAATATAACAATAAAAATAATATATATATAATATAAACTAATATATTAAAATCAGTATTTAAACTTTATTTATATAAGTAATCAAAGTATAAAAATAAATTCAGTACATTAAAATATTTTTTTAAATAATAATAAAATATAATATTAAAATAATTACCAAAAAAAAAAAAATAATATTAAAATATTTTAATATAATAAAAATAAAATAATATATAAATATGTAAAACTTCTGTTATAGCTAAGTGGGTAGAGTCTTTGGTATTGAGTTCAATTTTTAGGTATTGTAATTTTTTTTTGTATGATAGGGCATTGATGTGGCATGCCACATAAGCATATCTGACTCTTGAGTGTGACATGGCATGCCATCTGCTGGTGCTGACGTCGTAAGCCACTTGGCACGCCACATCAGCATCAATCTATCAAGTTCATGGATGCAATTGTCAATTTGGTTCAAGTTAGAGGCCAAATTGGGTTTTAAGCATCTAAAGAGATAGATTCTATAACTATTTTCGAATTTATAAGTAGGTCCTCTTGGCCAAATCCTTTCTTTTTCCAGCACTCCTAGTCATGTGAGACGCATATGCCCTCTTTTTTAAGGACATTTTCAATAATCTCTTCTCTCCCTCAATATATATATATATATAAACTAACTCCTCACAAAATTTCTTCTTCTTCCTCTTGTAGACTTCACTGCAATTTTAAGTTAGGGTTCACAGAGAAGGGGATGGCAGTATGGAAGAGAAGACTTTTCTAATAAAAGCTTAGGATCAAATTCTCAAGATGATAAAAGAAAAGGTTTCAGGGTAGTAATCAAGTGTAGTGGGAGGGTTGAATCTGCTGAACTGATTGTTGGGGTGACAGAACATGAAACAAACAATAGCAGAGGTAATTTAGGAGACAAACATCATGATTTTGCTCAGGATCTGCCATGTAAAGGTGGAGGTCTTGAAGCAAATCTGCTAGACAATGATAGCTGGGGGAGCAAGTTGCTAAAGATGGGTTAAAAAGTGGAATAGATTTTGACTGCTATGAACCTTACCATGGTGATGATGGCAAGGATCAAGAGGATACCCTGATTCTACCCATTTAGAGGGCTCATCCTGTGTAAGAGAGTCACAGGAAAAACACAAAACAAATCAGATTGACTAGCCAATAGTGCAAGGTTTTCATAATTGAAAATGACGTTGGCAAAGTTAGGAGTATTGTCCACGTAGGGTATGAGGTGATTTGCGTGTTCTTCGCTAGAGTGAACCGAGGAGGTGGATTGCTACGAACGTTGAGTAGGATATCTGCAAGAGGTCTACATTGGATGGTTTATCTTTGTCAAGTCTGTTCGACAATCAAGTCAGTAAATGGTATATAGGAGAAGGGTGGTAATCGAATTGACTAGTATTCTCCCGTGAAGTAATTAAAAGGGTAATAAGTAAGAGAGGAAAAATGCCTTTGTAATGGAATAGTGTTTTCAGAATGCTTTCACCTTGGTGGATTTTACCTTTTCAGACCTATTTATGTGATTTATTGCTTAGAGGGATAGTGTACGAGCCAATGTAGTTGAGACAAGTAAAGGAAGCCCTGACCTAAGGATAGAACATACATGTTGTATGTGTACTAGAGTCGTCCTCTTTTCAGAGATCACAGGTTTTTTTTTGCTTGAGGAAGCCCTTGCAATCGGTGCCCATATAGTGCACCTGGGTGGTCATGCAATGAGTTTCATGGAAAAATATGAGAAGGACGTAAAGTGGAAAAGGACTGCATTAAGGTGTATTGAAATGGCTCGATAGAGTTCGGAGCTCGGTACTTCGGGTGTTCCTCATTGGCTGTTGACATGTCCCCAAGGTACCACATGCTAACGTAATGGTGGGCCCCTTGGGTGCATGGAAGTGAGATACACCCTTCTGGTGTCTAGGTCATCACCTGAGAGTGATAGTCTGATAGACTTTAGACAAAATCTCACAAATATTGCTATTTATGTGGGAAGTTGGACATAGAATGAGAAATTGTCCATGAGAGTTGAAGAATCTTTCACCCGAGAACCCTAACCAAAAATTGCAGTCAAGTGAAGAAGAAGAAGAAGAAGAAATATAGATGGGGAGTTAGTTTGTAATTTTTGTTCTTTTTGGAGGAAAAAAAGAAATTATCGAAAATGCTCTAAAAAAAGAGTGCATGCATGTCTCATGTGACTAAGAATGTCGAAAAAAGAGGATTTTGGCCGAAAGAACCTATTTCTGAATTCGAAAATAATTGTAAGATCTAGTTTTTTATTTTTAAAAATTTTGGACCAAGTTTAGAAAAGATAAGTAGATACAGGACTAAAGTCAAGAATTTTCCTATTAATAATCACAATAAAGAAAAATCATATGGAAATTTTTGGAAATAGATAGAAATTCCCCAATGTTTTGTTTGCATTAATATACTAAATGAACATTATGTCCCAAGTAAAGAATGATCTAAATTAATTTGAGTAAATATCAAAAAATAAAATATTTTTTTTTTTTTAAATATACATATATAAATATGATATATTTTTATTTACAAATATATATAGTTAAAATACATTAAAAGAATGAAGAAACAAATTATCTAAATAACTTTTAATTTTATAAGAAATAATTAATATATATATGTATGTATATATCTATAATAAATTAAATTCATCTAATATTATGTTTACAAAGGCAAATTATTGAAAATAGCCCCTTATCATTTTTAGTTTTGTGCATATAGTCCTAAATGTTTAATTTTATTTTTTTAACTATTTTTATATTTTTTTGATTGGTACATATATGGTCATTTTGTTAAAATTTTAATGGTTGACCGTTTGTCAACCTCTTTTTTCCTTTTTTTTTTTTTTTTTTTTTTTTTTTTTAATTTTAAGGACAAATTAGTCTTTTCAAACACACTTTTGTATATATATATTTTTTTAATTTCAAGGACAAAATGATGTTTTTACCATTTATTCCAAAAAAATGAGGAAATTTATTTGGTGAAAGAAATTAATGAAATAAACACAATAATATATCTATTGTATATTCTTCTCTTTCATGAAATAAATTCTCTTCTTTTTATTTTTATTTCTTCAGAATAAAGGGTGAAAAGACCATTTCGTCTTTAGAATTTGAAAAAAAAAAAAAGGTCAATTAACAGTTAACGGTCAAAAATTTAACAAAAGGACTATATGCACCAATCAAAAAAAAAATATAGAAAATATTAAAAAATAAAACAAAACATTTAGAAGTATAAGTATCAAATGAAAAAAAAAAAAAGGGACTATTTTTACTAATTTTTCTATTTATAAACTCATTACAAAATTTAATAAAAATTATGAAATTATCATCACGCATAATAAAATTATAAAATTATAAGAAAACAAAAATAAAAAATAAAAAATTCAAATATTACAAAGTATATTATTGGAAGAAAAAATAGCTTCTAGACTGTTATTATGTAATCTCATACGTAAGTTATATACACCATTAGTAATATAAATATATTAATTGGACTCATGGGATATTTTTTTTTTTCCGAAAAAAATATCCAATTAAATAAATTATATAAAAACTTTTTACATTTAAGTTTCAATATTTATTATTTTTTTAAAATAAAAATTTTAATTACATTACATTTTTTATATTAAACTAAAAAAATTAAAAATATTTTAGTAATTTTTATTTTTAAAAATTAATAAATAATGATTTAACCAAGTTAATGCGTTAATTTTTTAGATTAATTATATTTTAATTTTATTGATGTCTTAGGATATTTGAGGCTTTTTTTCTTATAAGAAAAAATCTGCATAGTAATAAAGAACTATTTTTCTGAATTCGAGTTTTATTTTCCTCAAAAAATTGTCTCAGGATAGAAGCAGAGTACTTTTCTTTTTCTCTTTTTTTGGAAGAGGTAACAAAGTATTTATATATAAATCTTTGAATATACGTACATCTATATATATATATTTTGAAATTTAAGGTATTTTTGCCTATGTCATATCTCGAATTCATGACCTTTCGAATCATAAGTGAGGCTGCTACCAATAGAACTATACCTTCTTGACTTTGAATATATTTAAGTATTGATATAATTATTTAATAATTTGCATATTATTTTTAAATTTAAAATTTTGAATATATCTAAATAATGAAATAATTACTTAAAATATATTTATTTTAATATACATTATAATTATTATTATTTAGCATTTAATAGTAAATTTATTTATAATAAAAATATAAAAAAATAATTTTTATTTAATTTCTTTAAATAAGCTTGGGGTTGTTCCCCTAACTCTATTATGATCGTTTTGGGCGATTGTAGAATTCTCTTGGAGTTTCTGTTGGATTTTATTTAAAGCATTGGGATTTATTGTTTTCTTATTGGGATTATTCTTTGAGTTTTGAGTTTAGATTGAGACCTTGTGCTCTTGGGGGAAACCTCGAGGGTACGGTCGTGTCATGTCCCGGTTTCGGGGCGTGACATACTTTTTATGATTTATTTTTACAAAAAAAATATTAATAATTATCATGATTGTTATAATTATACATAAATATATATATATATATATATATATTATAAATTAATAAAATATATAATATGGTTACCATTTTATTTACTTGATCCAATTTAGTATTATTAAAATAGTTATTTTGATTCATTTTAAGTAAATATTACTAGCTTCATATATGATCGTTATATATATTTATATATATATATAGTTTAGGGAGAGGAAATGGTGATTTAGGAGAATACCATCTGTGTCCCATCCTCAATTTTTAGTTTGTAGGGAATCACCAGTTTCATTCTTAAACGGATCAAAACAAAATTGGAAAACAAATTTTTTATCAAATAGAATTTTAATTGTCATCCGATGGTTTAAAAAAAAAAAAAAAAAAAAAAACTTTAAAATTTTTTCAGATTTATTTATTTATCCTTTAATCGCCAGTTAAGACTGTCTCATTTTTATCAGGTAATTTTATTAATTTAATAATTTTTTTTTTGTTTAACAAAATGACACGTTAAGTAGTTGAATATTTCAAAAATTAATATGTTTATATTATTCGATTAAAAAAATGATGAAATTATAGCACAAGGAAATTGACTAAATTATCACGTGAAGTGTGTTTAATTTTTTTTTTTTTTTTTTTTTTCAACAAATAAACTTTTGTTATGATTATTCCGACTTTACAGATAATTATAAAGATTATATGTTTGAATTTTTGTTTTTAAAAATAAAAAGAAAAAGGTTTTAAAATAATAACCAACGGAAAACTTGCATCTTAAGTCTCAATTATTTTGATAATTTTTTTTTTTTTTTTTTAGTTTGACTCAATTTAACGATGAAAATGATGATTCTTCGAAAGTTAAAATTAGGATTAAAGATAGCTGATGATATTCTCCTCCATCATCCCATCCCATGCCTTCTCAATCTCTCTCTCTATATATATATATATATAAATATTAATTATATTTTTATATAAAAATAAAATACAAAATAAATATATATTTTAAAATTTTATGAAATTTATTTAATAATTTTATCAAACATTTAATAAAAAAAAAAATAGGAAAGGAAAAAAAAAAAAAGGATGGGAAAGGAAATGTAATGTAAAAGTTAATCCCTGTAGAAAATGGAGACTGATGAGAAATACATCATGGAGGAGATGGTGGTGGAATTGAAAAGAGACCTTATTTATTCCTACTATAGTTTGATTCTTTTCCAACTATTATTATTTCTTAAAAATTTTAAGATATTTTTTACTTCTTCAAATTCATAATTTTTTGGATCATAAATAAATATGCGATCTTGACATCCTAACTATTATTATATGAATTAAAATTTTACACGTAAAAAAAAAAAAAGTAAGAAATATATTTTTTGATTATGAAAATGACATATTGAAAAAGATATGTAAATATCTCTCGTATAATTCAAATTAAAAAAACATCTACTTTCAATTCATGGAGCAGCAGAGTTTAACTTACGTGCACTTATCAATCACCAATTCTATAGGACTATCCGAAATATAATTTGAGGAATTTCACCATATATATATATATATAATTGAGGAGTAGCGTGTGAGTGATGATACTGATGTGATGAACACCAAAATAGTTGGGAGTTGTTACTGGTCTTTGCTCTAATGGAGATGGGTTTTGGAAAATAAGAGTGAAAGTGAGCCACTTTTTCCTTTTTTTCTTCAATTTTCCTTTTCAAGAATTTCAGCATGCACTGAGGGGAAGTCTAAAACCGCTAAAACAAATCCACCCCATTAATTTGTATACGGCATTGGGACGTTTATTTTGATACTCAAGCTGAATAAAACCCTTCTTGCCAAAGAAACAGGATCAGTAGCTGCTATACTTTTGAAATGTATTGTTGTTGATTCATTTTCTTGGTAGGAGAGGGAAAAAAAAAAAAAAAAAAGGGATTTGATATCAGTATGATTAAAGTTCCAGAGAAACTCAAGGGATTTTTTGAGGATAGATGGCTAGTTTTTGTGGCTTCAATGTGGGTTCAATCGTGTTCAGGAATTGGCTACTTGTTTGGGAGTATTTCCCCAGTGATTAAGAGCGCCATGGGATATAATCAGAGGCAAGTGGCGTTGCTTGGTGTGGCGAAAGATTTAGGGGATGCTATTGGGTTTGTTGCTGGCATCTTGTGTGAGGTCTTGCCTATTTGGATGGTTTTGTTCATTGGTGTTCTTCAGAACTTTATTGGTTATTCCCTGGTTGGCCTTATTGTTGTTGGTGCTTTGCCTACTTTGCCTCTCTGGGTGGTGAGTGAGTGCATTTCTCTCTCTCTGCCTGCCCTCCTCATTTATTAATTCCGTTTCTGGCATGACCATTTTATTTATTTTATTTGGGATTGGATTTTTGTCTATTTACTTTGGGGGATAAAGTTCTGTTAATGGAAATTAATGTATTGGGATTTGGGAATATCGCATTTCTAGGTGTTGTTTTGAAGAAATTTCTTACTAAGTTGCGGAAGAATGGAACTGAATTTGGTTTTTCCAGTAACAGGTTTCTGTAAAAATTTAATTGAATCAATTTCTTGAACTTTCTTTCGTTGAATCCCAAATTTCAGAATAGACAAGGTGGTCCTTTTTCTGGAAGATGGAGTTTTTAAAACATATGGTGGAGCCTTGCTAAGCTTACTAAGGGAAAATCTTTTATGGAGCAGACACAAGAAGGACCTGCAAAAAGGTTCTAAGCAAGTATATATACATACACATTGAATAACCAATTTTTTCTTTTACGTTTTTAGTTTGATCTGTTGTTTTTATGTTTACTTTTCATCCAAGTTGATATTAAAAATCTTTTACTAAATTAAAGGGGTCATTTTTATGTTAAATGGCTAATTTTTTTGTTACATTTTTGTCAACTAAAGATGAAAAAGATGCCATATTAATACTCCTTTCATTTTTGAATTAACAAAAATGCCCCTAAAAATATGAATAATTAACAGAGGGTGGTTAGCTATTTAATGGAGAAATGGCCACCTTGATTTGGTCGAAAATTCTTCAGAAATCATTTTGTTTAAAGATAAACATAATACAAACATAAGGATAAAATTGGTTATTTATCCTATACATTTCACTAGGTGGAAGGAAACAGTTTTCTAAACCAAAAATATTGATGTTCCATCTACTTGAGCATTGAGCCATAGATGTGGTTAAAAAACTGCCTTAGTACAGAATCAGTGCAGGAGGTGGGTTTTACTTTTATGTCTTCTTTAGGCACATAAACTTATGGTTGGGAGTGGTATCTGTTAGAGTTTGGACCAACTTATTGTTTAAGACTCATCTTTGGTGACAATTTCCAGTAATGTGTTTTAAAAGGAATAAGTGAATAAAAAGGTTCAATGATGTGAGTAAACAATGTGTTCTCGCAATGCTTTCTATATAGAAATGCCAAATGCGAAAAAGCTGCTCTGTTTACGGAGTGAAGTCTAGAAAATGGGGTCAAAAGGGAGGAATATCCCTGTTTATTTAGCATTTCTTATGCTTTGTTGGGTGGATGATTTTACTGAAACTGGAAGAAGATGAGATTACATGCTACATGATTGGGGGAACGGGAATTGGTTCATCTGTCTTTCATTGCATTGATAGAAGAACGATGCAAGTTTCCGATGCATACGAGACAGAAATGGACAGTTCAGATTAATGATCTCTCTTGCTAGAGCAAGTGAACTCTCTCTTTTCTACTTGCAGTTTTCCATTTTTTTTTTTTTTTTTTTTTGTCCCCATGAAACATTTAGTTACCAACTAGAATCTTGAGCTGATTTTTTTTTGCTGCAGAAGTTATTTTGGGAATCCTTTTGCACAATATGTTGTGGTGCGCCATGCCAGTAGTGCATGCTCATGTGATTTCATGAAATAAGCACTAAGAAGTTGGAAATTGTTGGATATACTACAAGGCTAAGTATATACATCTTCAATCAATATAAAGAATCTATGTCAACATAGTTTTTCTTAAAACTATATATATATATAATGTTGAGGATTTCATTGTAATCTTATTGTTTATGTGGAAAGAATTTTCACATTTATCTTTCTTAACTGAACATTTCCCAACCCACAACCCCCTGATTTACCGAAAGAAAAATATATACATAAGCAAAGAACTTTAGAATTTGTTCCTCATAGGTACTTTTTGAACTTAATTTCACTTCTAGGAGCGGATTTTTACTCAGATTATGTCTGTTACAATCAAGAGATCAAGAGTAAGAGTGCTTTCTTTAATGCATGGTATCACACATGTACTAATCATTTGTTGTCTATATCTTGTTATAGCCTCTATAATTTGGCTTTTCCAGTGATTATTTTACCATATTTACTTATAGTGGCTGAGAATTTTCCTGCATGCAGCTATGCATTTGCATTTTTATAGGAACAAATGGCGAAACATACTTCAATACAGGGGCTCTGGTT
>JAXGGT010000002.1:7379668-7418962 GCA_035583425.1 Marsdenia floribunda
CAATTTCATAAACAACGCAATCAAATCTAAAAATCAAATTAAAACTCGAATTAAATGATGTACTGGAACTCTGAATTACCCTGGAAGCATCTTTCCGTAGGCCGATTACAAGGTATTTAAGCTGCCATGATTTTCGAAAATCTCTCCTTCTTCAAATCCATGTTTTTCTTCTATGCTCTCTGATTTCCAAACTCCTTCTCTAATATGATTTTTCTTCCTTTTTTTATCCGCCTCTATTCCTAATCTTCTTAGGGTTTTCTCTCTTTTTCTATGATGGACTTCACGGGCCTCTTCAATCTAGGCCGCCTCTCTTGCGCTTTATAAACTATAACATGTAGTCCGCTATGTTATTTGGACTTGGGCATGAAATAGAATAAAAATATAATTAAAAACCAAACAATTTAATATCATACCATTAAAGAAAAATAATCCAAATAACAAATAAAAATCCTAAGAATGATAGAGAGATGTATTAAATACTAAACATAGAGGGTCAAAAATGTGTAAGTATATATGTTATCAGTATACCTGAGAGCTGCCACTTTCTGCAAGTGCATGTGGTTGCTATGGTGTCAACTAAAAATTGATCTCCTTCAATCTCTCTTATCTAAAACTGTGACCCCCTACATATGACGGAATATACCTTGCAGATTGCTCCTTCAACTTATGAGGGATTTTCATAATCCTGGGGCATAAGTTTCCCTTTTGTTTATCCATCCACTGTCTTCTAGATTTTAGCCTCAACATGAGATAGCATCTTATTCTTTCAAGCAGTCCTAAGATAGGTTTAAATCTTGCTTGTAAAATCTACTTGTTGAAGGCCTCACTGTGATTTTTCAGGAGCATGTCACATTTTGTTACTGTCTTGAAAAGTGATCTACACTAATGTCTTGCAGTTTTATTCTTCACTAACCAATCCCAAGCAGTTCTAACAAAGGTCTTCAACTCTTCCATTTCAGCCTCGTACTTGTTCATGTAGGTAGCCTTTGCACACCTCCATATCATCTCCTTTAAGTGGTCACCAGGATGCAACTTTTTGAAATTGTTATGCAAGTTCCTAACACAGTATTTGTGTTCTGCTCCTGGTAACAATTCATGTACACTGGGAATTAGTCCCTACAAAGTTAAAATAATGATGATTAGTTGTGCATTGAGTAGGATATGATATAAAAATTGCAATTTTCACAAATGTGCAATATATTACCTTTTGCCTATCGGAAATAAGCATACAATCTTCTTATTTTTATATTTCTAAGTCTTTGATAAGACCTTGGATATACCATGTCCAACTAGACTTGTTTTCACTTTCAACAACAGCATACACGACCGGGTACATACCATTGTTTGCATCAATCCCAACAACAGTTAACAGCACTCCAGGATGGGGGCCTTTCAGATATGTCTCATCTAGTCCTATCACCTTTCTACATCCAGCCTTGAAACCCTTCCTCGGTGTATTTAAACAAATGTTAATCCTCTTGAAATACTCATCATCGATTTCTTCATTTACAATTTGTTCAATGCACACGATTGAGCCTTTATTTGTGGACCTTAACTCAAGACAATAACTTCACAACATCTTGTATTGCTCACTACAACTGTAATGAATTAGCTTCATTGCTTCCCTCCTTGTCCCATATGCCTTCCAAGATAAAATATTCACATTAAGTTCTTTATGGACTTTATCTTCGAACTCATGAACCTTTATCGGATTATCACTCTTAAAATCATCAATAAACTTGGTTGCTAGAACCTTAGAAACAACTAATTTGTGAATCAATGACCTAAAACAATCATGTTTGATATTTAATGTCCTAATCTAGAATGTTGCAGTTTGTCCTACTTTATGCACATATATCAAAAAAGAGCAATTCTCCCCTTTGCACACCACTCTCAACTTAATCTTGTCATCCTTTTTATAGTGTATTTCTCTGCCAAGGTTCAGTGCATGATTTAAGATTGCAGCTTTAGGGTCACCCTTGGTATTGAAGGTCATACCTACTTCAAACGCTAGTTTTTTCCCATCCCTTACTCTGTCATATTTTGGAAATTTTCTTACAGTTTTGTAGTCTTCTTCTTTATGTTAGTTGCACTCTTCAAACCAAAACTCTTTGCTTTCATCCATCAAAGACTCAAATGGTTCAAAAATTGCTATCGTTGCATCCATTACATGAACATTTCAATCAACATCTCCACTCAACCATAGTTTCCTCTTTCCTCTAGCACCTCCCTTGCTAGCCCCAACCTTTTCCTTCTTGATTACCTCTATTTGTTGCACCTCCATAGAAATAACAACTGGATTTTCAGTGGTCTGCTCAACTGTACTCCCCAAAATTCTGTCATTAGTAGCATCATTTACTGAGTGGACATGCTTAGATTCACCAATTGCAACAACTTTATATTCAGTAACATAAAAAACAGCAGGTATGTTTTCCATTTTCTCCCCCATTGTATCCCCTAATACAGCATCAAACTCATCCTCATTATCTGACATTTTGTAATCAGAGTCTTCAAAAGTCTTACTACAACTGCTATCCTTTTCTACCCCATCCAAATTTTCTTCCCTAAATATCCCAGAACATATAACATCATCTTCATTCATAGGCCCCTTCCCCCTATCATTTCCTTTTGTCTGAAACTATTTTCCCCCTTGTTAATATTAGTTTTGGTTTGTGATTGCTCAACATTTTCTTCAACCACTTTCTCATCTATTCTCCCTTCTTCAATAATCAATTCTTCAGGCTCATTGCACTGTTTACTATCTCTTACTCACTAACATTTGATTTACAAATGACTTCTTCAACCACTTCTTCTTCAGCTCCAGCCCCAGCCCCATTGCTATTACTTAATCCCTCTTTAAATTTCATAAAATCCTCATGTGTAAACCAATTACAGCACATCTAAAACACAAACAAAAAGAATATATATCATGCACCATTATATAGAATAACAGGCTAGGGCATTGAATAATGATACCTTTATATACAATCACAGCAACTTACAAAGTAAGGATACCCTTCCCTATGGCTAAAATAGGTTGGGGCATTCAATAAGAACTCCTTTGGATACATGACAACAAAGTATCCACAATCTTCCCCATTTGTTGTTGTGGAACCTAAAACAAACTAAATATTTTAGTCTACCATACCATTTGAACTTTAAATATACTCACCATATCTTACATGTCCTATATTACTAACCTTAGGAATCATGATGGGAATTGATTTCACCTCGTCTGCACTAATATTCTCCCCTCTCCTTGCAGCATATCCAATAGAAAACTTCATTCAAATTGTAAGTACAACAATTATTCATGATTGTATTTATGCAATGTAGTTTACTGATATGAAGGAAAAATGTCTCAAATTTTACCTTCTAACCTCATTCTCAATCCTTTTCTCCATAGATTGTAGTGAATCAAGTATCAAAATACATTGTGTGTTTAAATTTATATCTTCATGAAACTTGCACAACACCATCAACCTCCAGTGTGAGCTGACCGAAATTTCAAATTTCAAAATTTACACTCACATTAGCATATAATTTGTGCATTCCTACGTAAAAATTCAAAATTTACTCACCACAACACAATGGGAACTAGAATACACTTCTTTGTACAAATCTTCTTTTTCTTAATCCACGTCACACTTTTCTTTCCCACTGTTAGTGTACAGGTTAAACCACAGGGAGTCTACAAACACAACATCCACTCAACCTCCCTTTAGGGATTTCAACAAGCATTTTTCTGCATTTGGACTATATAAATATCATATGAAACTACAATCACAGTTTATAGAGCTTATGTTTTTAACGAATTTCAAGATTTTCAAACTTACTGTTTGTACTCCTCGACATCTCTGGAGTTTACCATCTCTATTGTTTTCTTCCTACAGTGATTCCTCATTTGCGATGAAACTGAAGCTGATGAAAGGGAAGCTTTGTTTGTAGTCTAAGTTATGTAAAAATGGCACCTTTCTTCCTTGAAGAAAAATCACAGATATGATGAAATAGGAGAGAGGTGAGAAATTCGATTGAAAACACCCGTTAGAAAGGAGGGAGTGAGGGACACATAACCAGATAATAAATCGGGCAAAAGATGGGTAAAGAAATGGGTAAGGTGAAATTGGGTAAAGAAACGGGTTAGGTTATGGGTAAAAAGTGAAGTACCTATTTTACACTCATTTAAAAAAAAAAAGACATTGACTTTGCGTTGATCGTTCAATTGTGGACGGAAGGACGTAATGTGCAAGTAAAAAAATAGTTTGGAGATCTAGAAAGATTAAAAAAAAAAAAATAATAGGGACCTAACATGCACATAGAAAATAGTTTAGGGACTAAATACGCTAATTTGCCTTCTTGATTTAAAAACAAAAAGAACAAGAAAAAATTGTTTATGCTCTTGATGATGATTTTGAACAATTAGAGGTTTCTGGTAGAATGCTTTTTAGTATAGAGCAAAAGTTGAGTGTTTGTACTGAGATTTTCAAGGCAACACTAAAAATACTTGATCTATGTTGTTAATTTTTTGTTTTACTATCTACTTTAGTATATCTTAGCAGTTAATTTTCATTTTCTTGTCATCCAATTTTCCAATCTATGCCTTTTGGAATCTTTAAACCTATAAAATAAAGCAAAATTAAGATATACAGAAGGGTAATAATCAATTTTTTTTCTTAAATAAAGTTTGTCTTTTGAATAAAGAACTTAGCTTTTGAGGCTCTTCGTTAGGTTTTTGCTGTTGAATAAAGAGAGTGGTAGTGGCGGCAGTGGGGGACAAAATAGAAAGATGAAGAAAAAACCCTAATTTTTAAATTTTAAAATTTTTATAATAACCCATAAATTTTTTAATTTTGAAAATTAAGTCCTTTGAAAATTTTAAAACTATTCTAATTACTAAAATACCCATAACAAAGTCATGTGCAAGTCACAGGACTAAGAGAAGTTGGTATTTAACAGATTTTTTGGATAGAATGGCAAGCCTGAAACGTTTTGTTTAGTTTATGTGCAAAAGTTGGATGAAAAAAAGTTCATATGCAAAACCTGGATTTTTGAAAAGTTCAGGTGCTAACTATATAATTTACCTTATTTTTTTAACACAATGCTATTTAAGTTTTTCCAAACAAGTATGTGTAGAAACTCTATCGACAAGAAATTAGTTAGGGCTTATGACCTATTTGACCTAATTTTGTATGAATGGCACCTGGAATGTTGTTGGAGAATATGTAAGGAATTTTAGGTGGTTTTTGCATCTTTGTATGAGAAGTGAATTCTTAGAATAGAAAAGTTTTCTTGTGAATCCTTAAGTTATTTTCCTTATGTTTTTTTTTTTTTTTTTTCACCTCTCAATTAAACTGCTTGATTGTACCAAAGTAAATTTAATTTCTTTTGTTCTTTACTAAATTTTTTAAACTCCACAATTTCATCAAAACTATCTTGAGAAGTGAGATTCTAAGTGAAAATCCAATTGCTTAATCAGAAAGGAATGAAGTAGAGACATCATCGGATAGAAACAATGATAAACCTGGTAATTTTCCCTCCATAACTTATACTCTTAAATTACAAAATTTGATGTCTCTTTTGATTGAAAATATTAAAATATTTTTTTTCTTTATATTTTTTCTATAAAGAACCATTAACCAAAGTATTTGTTTAAAGTATTAATTATAGAGGTATAAAAGAAAAACATTAATAAATGTCACATTAATTTTTTAACGTAACAAATAAATAATTTTATTTTCTTTCTAATATAACATGTTAAAAAATAAAGTGAGTAACTAACGGTGAAATAATCAATCTCATTAGGTAAATGATTTAATTTCAAATTGTACATGAGATTGAAGAAACCCTCTTCAATTCAAAATCCAAGTTTTGCACACAAATTTATTTTCGTCCAAGTTTAGCAAACAAATTTGTAAAACTTTCCAATCTTGCACTTCCGTCCAACACAACCATTAAGTCTCATTTTCCATCCATCATGTGCAACTCACATGCCCATTAAGAGGGGTATATTTGTACATTTAACATCCCAACTAAATTAAAATTTTTGAATGACTTAATTTTAAGAATTAAAAATTTATGGGTTATTATTGATTTTTTTTTTTAAATTTGAAAATTAGGGTTTCATCTCCTCTTCTTCTTCAACTTTTTTATTCTCCTCCTCTGCCGCTGACGTCATCACCGCCACTGCTCTCTCCTTGTTAGGGGATCAACCGGTCGACCACCGTCTATTTTAGCAGCTACTATGAAATCATTCATGCTCAAACCACCTGCAGTTTAAAGAACTATATTTTTATGTGGGGATTAAGAGAGAAATAAAAGAGGATTAAGGGGATATTGAATCTTTTTAATGTGGCTCATTCGCTTACCAATGGAAGCAGTCCATAGTTCAGCTCTGACTTGATTTGGCTGTTCCAGATGAAGATTAGGGAAGTGGCCTATTGCTTCTACAACATTGTTTATTCTCCTGATGAGTTCAACCCCTACATTGGAAATCTCTCAATTTCCAAAGGCACCTCAATTTAAGTACCCCTTCTTCGTTGATAGTTTCCATCCTACAATCTACTTGATAAAAAAGAACCATGAGTAGTTGAGTTGAAATAAAAGAACCCATTAAGGACCAACAAAAAATTCCCAATTATTATTATTATTATTTTTTAATTATTGCAGAAAAGAACAAATTCAAATTAACCTTAAATAAGAGCTTCTTTGCTTCTTCCTCCAACATAGGTTGCTGAAGATGAGAGATAGGAGTACAATCTTGCTGGGCGAGAGAGAGAGCAGCAGTGTTTGGGATCAAGATTTTGTGCTCGGTATCAACATTACCCAAAACCTTGTCAGCGAACCCACTTTCTATCTCAGCTGGAAATGGGTCTCTCACCCCCAAATCCCCCAACAAGTCAGGGTCCGAACCTCATCTTCAGATCTTGGGATCAACCGGTTGATCGCGGATCCCAACGGAAGAAGAAGAAGAAGGAGAGAGCGGCGGTGGTGGAGGAGAAGAAGAAGAGTTGAAGAAGAAGAGTTGAAACCTAATCTTCAAATTTAAAAAAATTCAATAATGACTCATAACTTCTTAATTCTTAAAATTAAGTTATTTGAAAATTTTAATTCAGTTGAGATGTTAAATGTATAAATATACCCCTCTTAATGGGTATGTGAGTTGCACATGATGGATGGAAAATGAGACTTAACGGTTGTGTTGGGCAGAAGTCCAAGATTAGAACATTTTAAAAATTTGTGTGTTAAACTTGGACGAATATAAATTCGTGTGCAAAACCTAGATTTTAGAAAAGTTCGTGTGTTAACCCGATGGTTTACCCTAATTAAAAATATAAAGTATTAATAATGAAAATATTGAGGACCAAATTCAATCATGTATTTTATACTCTAAAGGTAATAATTATGTGGTGGTAAATTAATGCAAAGTCCTTTATATTTTTTCGTTTGGTGCTTATGGTTTTAAATGTTTAATTTTATCTTTTAATGTCATTTATATTTTTTCAATTGGTACACATAGTCTTTCTGTTAAACTTTTGACAGTCAATTGTTAGTCAACCTCTTTTTTCTTTTTTCTTTTTTAATTTTGAGGGCAAAATATTCTTTTCAACCGCATTTCCCTTTTAAAAAAAAATAATAAAAAATCTCAAGGATAAAATGGGCTTTTCACCCTTTATTAAAAAAAAAAAAACTAAAAATGAGAAAATTTATTTTGTGAAATAAATAACGAAATAAAAACAAAAATATATCCATTATATATTCTCCTCTTTCACGAAATAAATTCTCCTCTTTTTATTTGATTTTTTGGAATAAAGAATGAAAAGACCATTTATCTTTGAATTAAAAAAAAAAATGGACATTTTAGTCCCGTATTATTTTTATTTGGAAAAATTAATCCTTATCTTTTTCTTTAACTTTTTAGTCTCCAAATTAAAATTGATTGGATACACGTCCTATTATACATAATTTTGTCTATTTTCGGTGCCAAAAGTCATCTAATTTACAAGTGTGTTATTAAATAAGGGCATTTTTATCCTTTCAAAAATTGTAAACGTGCAAATTATGTGATTTTGGTCACTGAAAATAGGTAAAAATATAGTTAGAAGAACTTATTTATCCAATCAATTTTAACATGGGACTAAAAAGTTAAAGAAAAAAGATAGGGACCAAGTCTTCCAAACGAAAATAATATGGGGACTAAAAAGTCCAATTTTCCTTTTAAAAACAGGAAGTGTGGTTGAAAGAACTATTTTTCCCTTAAGATTTAAAAAAAAAAAAAAAAGAGGTTGACTAACGGTTGATAGTAAAAAATTTTACAAAAGGATCATATGTACCAATAAAAAAACATATAGAGGACATTAAAAAGTAAAATTAAACATTTAGGACTATAAGAAGCAAAAAGATACAGGACTATTTGCACCAATTTGCATTATGTGGTGGTTTTGACCATCTTATAAGTTTGTTTACATTTTTCTCGAAAGACGGCCGTTTTAATCTCAGTTTTATAAGTTGTTATCCACATTGATCCTTTTAATTTTTTTTTTTTTGAATTTTTTCGTCCTCACAGTATTTTCAAGTGTCCTCTTTAGTCCTTTAAATCACTTTTTGATTAATTTTCTTTCAAAACAAATACATGTAAGTCTGTCAGCGGGTCCATTTGGGTTCGAAACTACTAATTTCATACCCAAACCTAAGAAAATATTTTGGAATCATACCTTTCCCCGATACCCAGAGGGTCCAAAAACTTTATACTCATACCTGGCCCTATTGGGTCTCGAGTCTAAACCGGATATACTCGACCCAAAATTTTAATTTTTTTAAAAAATGATTTATGCTATAAGTAAAGGGGAAATTAGATAAGAAAATAGAGAGAATGTATTGTCATCCACCTTATCAAAAGGAATAAATGCCCAATTTATAGATAAAAATGGGGAGACTCTGAAGGAAAGAGTCAAGAGTATGTAGGTGAGTAGAAAAGGATATTCACTAATTAAATAAATTTATAACACTCCCCCTTGAATATCCATTTTACAATGAATATGCTTCATTAAAACCTTACTAGAGAAAAACCCAATAGAAAAAAAAAAAAAAAAAAAAAACTGGTGAAGGAAAAAAGAGTACATCTTCCCTTGTATACTCCCCCTAATCAAAAGTTATGTAAGATCACTGAGTCGATACATTCTAATTTGATGCACTATTCTTTCAAATGTTGAAGTCGGTAATGCCTTTCTGTGCAAATCTGTTAAGTTGTTACTTGAATGAATCTATTGAACATCTATATTGGCATTCTTCTAAAGATCATGAGTAAAGAAGAATTTTGGTGAAATATGCATCTTGCGATCCTACTTAATATATCCTTTCTTCAACTGAGCTATACATGCAGCATTATTTTCATATTGTAGGAGATTTCTTCTCAGAAGATAAACCACAAGTCTTTCGGATATGTAGAATCCTATATCTTAACCAGACACATTTACGACTTGCTTCGTGAATTGCTATAATCTCTACATGATTTGAAGAAGTAGCAACAAGTGTTTGTTGGTAGAACACCATGACATGTAAAAGATAGTCTATCTGTGATTTGGCCTTATGTGGATTAGACAAGTAACCACTGTCATCATAACCAATAATTTGTAGTTTGGAACTATTGGAATACAATAATTCCATGTCAATTGTACCTCGGAGACATTGAAAAACATGTTTAATTCCATTCTAATATCTTCTAGTTAGACATGAGCTAAATCTTACGAATAAATTAATAGGAAAATTTGTACCAAGTCTATTGTATTATTAGCAAGATACATTAGTGTACATATTGCACTAAAATATGGTACTTTAGGATCAAGAAGTTCTTCATTATCCTCATGAGGTCGAAAAATGTCTTTTTTTACATCAAGTGATCGAACGACCATTGAGGTACTCAATGAATGTGCTTTGTTCATATAAAATCTTTTAAGGACCTTTTCTGTATAAGTTGATTGATGTACGAAAAATTTAGTTTCATTTTTCAATTGCTCGAGCTGCAAGCCGAGACAAAATTTTATTTTTCCAAGATTTTTCATCTCAAATTCTCTCTTCAAAGAATCTACTACTTTTGAAATATCTTCAAGAGTTCCAATAATATTTAAATCATCAACATATACAATAATTATAGCAAATTCAAAACTTTATTTCTAAATGAAAATACATAGGCAAATTTGGTTATTTTGATAACCTTCTTTCAAAAAATAATCAGTAAGACGATTGTACCACATACGCCTTGATTGCATTAATCTATACAAAGATCTTTGTAATTTTATCGAATATAATTATCGAAAATTCAATTTATTGGTTCAAGAATTTTAAATCCTTCAGGGAATTTCATATAAATATCATTATTAAGTGAACCATACAAATAGGTTGTAACTACATCTATAAGACGCATATCAAGTTTTTCATTAGCTACTAGACTAATGAGGTATCGAAATGTAATTGAGTCTACCATAGGAGAATATGTGACCTCGTAGTCAATCCCAAGTCTTTGTGAGAAACCTTGTGCAACAAGTCGTACTTTATATCTTATAATTTCATTTTTCTCATTACCTATTTGTACCTTACAGGCATGACATCTCCAGGTATCCCGACTACAGGTCCAAAAATTTCACGTTTTGCAAGTGAGTTTAATTCTGCTTAAATTGCATTTTTCCATTTTAACCAATCATATCTATGTCGACATTCATCGATAGATATAGGTTCATAATCATTATCATCATTCATAATAGATAGTGCTACGTTATATACAAATGTATTGTTTATGTTCGACTCAATCGTTTTTCCGTATTGACATAACTTATTGATATCTCATCATTATCTTGTTTCTCATTATTTTTAGGTACCTGAACTTCTTCTAGAGTAATTCTATCTGTTATGTCTCTTGACTCTTTAGGAGTGTAAATTTGTTCAATTGACTCATTTAGAACGTTTGTTGGGAATTTTTATCTTTAGAACCAATTCGTCTGTCACGCTTCAGTCATGCCATAGACTCATTTGCTATTTCATTGACCAATTGTCCTACTAGGACATCAATCCATAAAGGAGTATTTGCAGTTGGTATATGTGAGTTAGTTACCTTTTTAAGGCCAGTAAATGCATTTGGCAGTTGATTCACTATACTTTGCATATGGATTATCTTTTGAACTTCAAGTTTGCTTTGTTTTGTACAGAAATCAAGATATTACATAGTCTTCCATGTTATACTCTTACCAAGTTGTTTTTCCCTTTCCCCCCTAACATTGGGAATTTTGATTCATTAAAATGACAATCAACAAATCATGCTGTAAAAAGGTCTCCCATCATGGGTTCAAGATACGTTATGATAGAAGGAGAATCAAAACCAACATATATTCCCAATCGTCTTTGAGGACCCATCTTTGTGCATTGTGATGGAGCTATAGGAATGTATGTTGCACAAGAATATCGGGCTCCCAACCATAAGCCAATTGTAATAAGAAGAATTTATGATAACTTGTAAGTCTAATGCGCACAAGTGTTGTTGCATGCAAAATTACATGGCCCTAAGTAGTAATGGGAAGTTTTGTTTTCATAAGTAATGGTCTAGCTATTATTTGAAGGCATTTAATAAATGATTCAGCTAATCCATTTTGTGTATAAGCATGGGCTACAGGACTTATGTCAATTGATTTACAATAGTCATTGAATGCTTGAGATGAATATTCACCAGAATTATCAAGACGTATTGATTTAATTGTATGATATGGAAATTATGCTCGTAACCTTATAATTTGAGCAAGTAATCTCGCAAACGCTAGGTTGCGAGTTGATAACAAATATACATGAAACCATCTACTATATGCGTTTATTAAGACCAAAATATTGAAATGGTCAGCATGAAGGATGAATGAGTCCATATATATCACCTTGAATTCTTTCCAGAAATGTTGGAGATTCAATTCCAACTTAATTTACTTCAACATTTTTATCCTTCCTTTTAAGGGATGCTTAATAAAGGCAATGACCTTTCACGCCATAGCGATGATAAGAATTTTAAAATTTTTCAACAAATTTTCTTTGTTCACTTGGGTCTTTTTGAAAAACTTCTAGTTGTGCTATTTTATGGTTCCACTTTTGGTGATAAAGCACATATCTAATATGATGGCCACGTTTGTGGCCTTGACCAGGCTTTGACCGCAATCTTGTCCATTATTATTCATTGTTGTCGCATTCAATTAAGGGAATGGAGCATAACCAGTTGGATGAGCGTCATGATTTTTAATAATAATTCATTATTATGTTTAACCACAAGAAGGCATGAGATTAATTGGGAATATTTAATAAACCCTTTCTCTCGATATTGCTGCTGCAAGAGCATATTCGAGGCATAAATTGTAGAAAAGGCTTTTTCTAACATATCGTTATCAGTAACAACTTCTCCGCATAATTTTAATTGAGAGCTTACACGAAACATTGCGGAGTTGTATTCACTAATTGATTTAAAATCTTGTAAATGTAAATACATCCAATCATAACGAGCTTTTGGAATAATAACTGTTTTTTTGGTAATCGTACCTTTTGTTTTAGATTTTTCCAAAGAATAGGTGGGTCTTTCATCGTAAGATATTTAGACTTAAGTCCTTCATGGAGATGGTGACAAAGTAATATCATCATCTTAACTCGATCCTTCATTGATATAGTATTTCCTTCCTTGATAGTATCTCCGAGACCTATGGCATCAAGATATATTTTAGCATCCAATATCCATGATAAGTAATTTTTTTTCAGAAATATCAAGAACAATAAAATCAAGTTTTGAAAGATTCATCATAATAAGATAGAGAATAAAATAAAGTCTTACCCGAAAAATTTTAGGAACACAGTCGCGCTAATAACATGTTATAAATAAAGAGAAATTAGATAAGAAAATAAAGAGAATGTATTGTCATCCATCTTATCAAAGCAATAAATACAAATGTTGAGATTTTGAAGTAAAAAGTCAAGAGCATCTAGAAGATTAGAAAAATATATTTACTAATTAAATAAATTTATATCAATTTAATATTTATATTTAACTGAATAAGTTATAATATTTAAAATATAATTTTATTATGTTAACAATTAATAATACATACAAATTAAATTATAAATTAAAATATAATATTTTAAAAATTATTAAAATTATAAATAAAATACAAAATAAAAATTGAAAATAAAAATAAAAATGTAAAAAATATTATTTATATAAAAATTCAATATATTCTTGTTAATTTAATAAAAGAAAATCCTTTCAAACATTTCAATACCTTAATTAATATAATATATTTAATTTTAAAAATTATCGAATCCGGTATGTGTCGAGTATAGTGTATATAATTCTTCATTCAAACCAAATTAATATTTAATTTTTAGCTACGGGTAGAGTCCGAGAACAGGTATGAAGAAGCTAGACTCGTACACTATATTTTTAGGGTCAGCTTCGGTTAAGGTTCAATATTTTGGACTTATTAATAGACCTAAATACATGTTAATTAAGTGACCCTCAAAATAATATCAACTTAAAATTGTTCATATCTTAAAAACTAAAGTCTTTGAAGGAAAAAAGATGAATTTCCAATTTTAGCCTTACAATAAATATCACCTAAGCACTACGTGTTTGTTTTGACCGAAAATTAATCAAAAGGTAATTAAAAAAACCAAAAGAAATACTCAAAAATAGAAAAACTGAACATTTTAGTCCCTATATTATTTTCATTTGGAAGAGTTAGTCTTTATTTATTTTTTAACTTTTTTAGTGCCTAAATTAAGTTTGATTTGATAAATAAGTCTTTTTAGACATATTTTTAACCTATTTTTGGTACCAAAAATCACATAATTTGCACATATATATTTTTTGAATAAATAAAAATATCCTTATTTAATAACACATTTATAAATCACATGACTTTTGACACTAAAAATGGGTAAAAAATATGTCTAGAAGAACTTATCTTTTTTTTTTTTACAGTGGTATCCTAGGACTCTTTCGGCCCAGACTAATCCACTCAGGGAGATCCAATAGTGCGACAAGACTCGCACATGCAAATATATCTCGAACTGTGGAACACCTTGGTGAGGTTACCCTTTCGACTTTTGACACTGAAATAGGTAAAAAAATATATCTAGAAGAACTTACCTTCTTTTTTTTTTTGGACAGTGGTATCCTAAGACTCTTTCGACCCAAACTAATCCACTCAGGGAGACCCAATAGTGCGACAGACTCGCACATGCGAATATATCTCGAACTGTGGAACACCCGGGTGAAGTCATCCTTTACCTCTTGGCAAGCCAGGAGGAAGGGAAGATTTGACCCCTAGACCTCTTAGCAAGTGAAGAGTTCTAAGGGAAAAAACTTCCTCCTAGAAGAACTTATCTATCTTATCAATTTTAATTTGAAAATTTAAAAATTAAAGAAAAAAATAACTAATTCTTCCAAATAAAAATAATATGAGTACTAAAATATTCAATTTTTTTCAAAAATAATATAAGAACAAAAAAAAAAATCAAAAAATATAAAAAATCAATATAGACAACAATTTATTAAAAAAAACTAAAATAACAATTTTTTTATTTTTTTTTATTTTTCTTATTCGACGAGCATTATAAAAGTCTATTTATATCAATATAAACAACAATTTATAAAATAAAAAACTAAAATAACTAATTTTTTTATTTTTCTTATTCGACGACCCTTATAAAAGTCTATTTATATCCTTTTAAATATATATATATATATATTTAATGATAAATACCTTTTAAATATCTCTACATAGAAGTTGATGGAAAAAAAAAACATTCCTATTAGGTTTTCTATTTTCAAGAAAACGTGTATGTGTATATATATATATATATGTATAATTATAATCAAAACAAAAGTTATATGCAAAATTGGAAGAGCTTTGACCATTCATTCTTAATCATATTCGATTCTGGAATCATAATAACGAAAGTCCATATGGAAATTTTTGGAAATACAGAGAAAAATTCTCCAACGGTTTTTTCTTGCATATATATAGATTAGAAAAAGAAGAAGAAGAAAGAAATTGAGGGTTGTTTACTTTCCCTTTCGCTTGTGTCAGGCTACCCCATTCCCTATTCTAGTTCTACATCCTACTTCTACCACCCAGAAGTAAGTTTGTGAACCCTAATTTTGTCTGCCATATATTTTGTTTCTTGTTTTTCTTTTGTTTTTTTCTTTTTCTTTGAAGAGGAAGAATGAATCTTCATAGCTGCAGCAAGCACAGTCTGCAGATTTTCTTATTCATATAGGTTATTTTATTTTATTTTATTTTATTTTATTTTTGAAATTTTCTGCGTACTTCTTGTATCTTTTAATCATGGATTTTTCCCCTACATTTTGTGAGTGTAAGTAGCACTTAATGTTTTCAGTGGTTGCATGTAACTAAAGTTGCGTTCTTTTACTTTTTATGGCAATTAATCATACCCTTCCCCTTGGAACTACTGATGAGCGATTTTGGGGTTACCGTTAAAAGTTATAGTTAATTGGTTAATTATCTTTTTCTCTTGACTGGGAGGGCATATGAGGTTTTATTCTCCTCCTTCGTCTTGCTTTCCCAAGTTCTTGGAGTTGATGCATTAGTTCTCACGGATTCACATGTTCATTAATGGGTAAATTTTGTCACTCTTAAATTTTTGCGTTTATAGTTGCTTGTTGTTAGAATTCTTCCCCCAAAAAATTAGTGCGTGTGTTTTTTTTCCTAAAAATTTTGAAAATCATTCATAGTCAATTTATGATTTTCTTTTTTCTGATTAATGATAATGATCAGTCAAAATATAAGAAAGATAAACTTTGAATAACCTTTCTGTTGTGGTTATGTTGATACATTGTGTTCTTTTTTCATTTTTGTGTACCCTTCTGTTTTATGAACGGTAGAGGGGCTTTTACCTGCTAGGACATGGATATTTATGATTTTGTATCAGAAAACTATTCCTTCAGAGATAATTATGTGTTGAACCCCAAGAAAATGAGAGGAAGGAAACATTTCTTTGGTTATGTTTGTATGTGATTGTCCTTCTGAAAGGAAAATAATATGCTCTTTCTACTAGGTTAGGACTCTAATACCCAATGAGTACTACAACTTCCAGGAACTTGTAGAACTGGTCTTAAGATGGCTTGTGGAGGTTTAGGAGAGAAGGTTATCGCAATATTTCGTATCATACAAGTGAATGCTTGGAGCATCTGATGGTTGGATTGTTTCTAGACAAAGGAAAAAAAATTGGTATTTTTATTTAACAGCATGGCTTTTGTCCAAAACAGAGTCAGCCAAACAAGTGATTTTGGATGATGATGATTGTTTGGGCTGATTAGATCATCATGGCTCTGTTCTGACCTCTATTAAAACGAAACTATCCTTGTACAAGAAAGAAAAAAAAAAAAAAAAAATGTTTTGGATGTAGACTAGAATACTCATGAAACAGAGAACATGTTCCTATTTCTCCTTGCTCTTGACTTTTTCTGTTCTTCCCACTGCTGATGTCTTCTTTATATTCCTCTTGCTCCCTTCCCTTCCTCCGGCATCTAGTTGCCTCACTTGCTGTGCCCACAGTCTGCAATTTCTCCCCTCTTTTCAGTCACCCTCTGCTTCTATCTCCCTTACCCTTTGGCTTTCTAGTAACATTTTGTGACCTCTTGAGTTCTTCATGTGATCAACTATGCCATACAAAAGCTAATCTGGAGCTTGTATGTACTATAGCTGCTTCTTTTATCTGATATCATAGCCTTGCCAACCCCTAAGCTGCTGTTACATGAACCTGAGATGGGTCATTTGACTCAAGTTGGGTTGATCCATCAGATTCTTGTAATTGACTCTTGCATGCATTTTTAGAAACCCTTCTCATCATCTCAGTTGGTCCTCTGGAGGAATTTGTTTTGTAATCTTTGACCATCTTTGTTAAAGCTTCAGTGTTCAAGGCAATAGTACTTGTCAGTTCTTTTTTTAACTTGGAGGAGTAGCCTCATTTTGAATTTATGAGTGGCCAGTAGCGGATTCTTCTTCTTATTTTTTTAATTTTTTCCTTTAAAATTTGTTATTGAAGTTTTCTTTTCTTTTCTTTTGTTTTTTTTCTTTTTAAATTTGCTTTCCAAGAGGGGTGTTATTCATGGTTTATACAGTGGTTTTGAGAGGAAGTTTGCCAGTAATTGTTAGAACTGGGGAAAGATGGTCAGATGTCTGGGGAGTTTCTGAAATTTTTATCCAAGTGCTCTCCTTGTCAGAAAATTCTCAAAGAAAACTATTTCAAGTAATATATTTAAGACTCAGATGTGTTTAATTTTTTTTTTTTTTTTTTAAAATATTTTTTTGTTTCCAATTTGATTAAGGGATTTTTAAGGGTCAGTCATGTGATTGGTTGTTACTAAAGTCATGTTAATCTCAGAATTCTTCCAATTGTATGGAATTTGCAGATACTGATTAAATGAAGCAGTAGTTGTATTGTTTCATTTAAGGAGTCTAGATTAATTGTATAGTTTTGTTTAGTTGTGTAATTGTACATAAAAGTTGCTTCTTTCATCATACATTGGATACTGGGGTTGTGTTATAAAGATTATTCATTACATGATTGATGCTCTATTGTGGAAGATTTTTTGTTTTGGATTGTTCAATAATTTTCTTGTTGCCATTGTCTTGATTCTGTCAATTGTGTTCTTAACTCCACCATCTTCTACGCCTTTCAGATTTCATGAGCATTAAATGGTTGTCCTTAATACTGAATGAAGAAAGGAGGGAATGGAATGTAATAAAGATGAAGCAATTAGGGCTAAACAGCTTGCAGAGAAGAAGTTGACAGAGAAGGACATTTTAGGGGCTAAAAGATTGGCCTTGAAGGCTCAGAATTTGTTTCCTGGACTTGAGGGTCTTTCTCAGTTTCAAGAGATACTTGATGTCTATGCTTCTTCTCAGAAAAGGGTGAACGGAGAAGTAGACTGGTATGAGATCTTTAGCGTAGATCCCCTTGCTGACAATGAAACGATAAGGAAAAAGTATAGGAAATTGGCTCTTGCTCTGCATCCTGATAAGAATAAGTCTGTTGGGGCAGATGGTGCATTCAAAATCATCTCTGAAGCCTGGAGTTTGCTATCTGATAAGGCAAAAAGAGATGCTTATAATGAGAGGCGGAATATAAGGGCAGCATATCAAAGGGCTAGAGATGGAAATCCACCAGCTGGTCCTGGGAAAAGCACCTCTAAAAATTTCACGCACAGTTCTTCTAAACCAAGAAATCCAACAACACAAGAAAAATCCCAGCAGGATACAAAGGCTTCTTACAAGAAAGGTAAAGACAAGACATCACCCAACAATGCTGGAAAGAGCAGGTATAATAATTTCACAAATAGTTCATCAAGTACAATAAATTCAGCTACTCAAGGTAAACCACGGCATGACACAAGGCCTTCATATGAGAAGGATAGAGGTCCAAGTACAATAAATCCAGCTACTCAAGGTAAAAAACAGCAGGAAGCAAGGCCTTTATATGAGAAGGACAGAACTGGGAATTCACCCGCTGTTGCTGGGAAAAGCAGGTTTGATAATTTTACTGGTGGTTCATTGAGTAAAAAAAATCCAGCAACTCCAGATGATGTCCAGCAGGATACAAGGACTTCATATCAAAAGGCTGCAGATCAGAATACTCCAGCTGGTGATGGGAAGAGTGGGTACAATACCTTCTCTAATGGTGCATCTAGTACTAAAAATGTAGCAACTGCAAAAAATTCCCATACTGTTCCTTCTGTTCCTTGTGGAGTAAATCGCAGCAAAACTTTTTGGACATCATGCAAAGCATGCAAGATGCAATATGAATATGTGCATATTTACCGGGACAAGAAGCTTCTTTGTCCCACTTGTCGGAAGCCCTTTATAGCGAGAGAAATGCCACCACCGCATTCAATTGGCAAGAGATCATCCACCAAGGTTCCCTCTAGACAAAAGCAGCAGGGTCCCATTCACAACTCTTTTGATACTTCATCTAATTCAGGAAGGAAGAGTATGGGAGCTTCGGTTTATTCAAGTTTTAAATCTATGGGTAGGGCAGATATCCCACAGGTTTCACCCTCTAGATGTGATGGTGCCAGAAGTGAGTCAAGATCAGTTACATCAGCTGGTCAACCTGAACAAAATTTCCAGTCCACCAATGTGAATTTAAAGAGACAACATGAGCAGGAAGTTGATGTTGCAGTAAATGAGGAGATGCTTTGTAAGAAAAGAACTGCCCCTGTGAAACCTGGTTCTGATGTTGGGTCAAACCTTGCAAAAGGAGAGATGGCAGCTAAAAAGAGACGCATAAATGAACAAATGCCAGTGGTTGGGGATTCTGGAAGTCAAATGGGTTTTTCTGGTGGAGAGAACATTGATACTTTTGGAAGCACAAAGAATTCATGTTTCAGGGATTTGTCTAAACTACAAACACGTAACATGCTGATGTATGAGGCAAAGATGGTAATCCTCCAAAAACTGAGTGAGTTGGGTACAGGGTCTTCTGGAGAGGCTTGCAAAGATGTGGGAATAGAGAATCAAAATGTGAATGCTTCTGAAGAATTTTTTGTTAGTGGCATGCAGAACCTTGAAAAGATGAATACTGTAACTAACTCTGATGCTGAGGCAACAAAAATTTTTGCAATGACAGTTCCAGTTCCTGGGGAACCTAAACAATCTCCCCATTCTGCTTTAGTGGTTGGCTCAGATTGGATGCCTACCGTGAGTATGTCAAAAATTGTCCCTGAATCAGATTTCATTAATTTTGACAAGGACAGAACTAAAGAATCATTTGCTGAAGACCAAGTTTGGGCGGCTTATGATGATGAAGGCATGCCTCGTTTTTATGCTTTGGTTCAAAGTCTGATATCTAGTCATCCATGTAAAGTTAAAATTAGCTGGTTGAATTCCAGAAATAGTACTGATCTTGGAAATCTGAATTGGGTTCATTGTAGATTTGGTAAAACCTTTGGTGATTTCAGAATTAGAAGGCATAAAGTTGATGTTGCAGTGGATTCTTTCTCCCACAGAGTTAAGTACACAAAATCTGATGGAGGTATTATTGAGATTTTTCCTAGAAAAGGAGATGTTTGGGCTCTGTATAGGAACTGGAGCTCTGATTGGAATGAGCTCACCCCGGATGATGTGAAACGGAAATATGACATGGTAGAGGTGCTTGATGACTACAATGAGCACAATGGTATTATGGTTGTCCCATTAATTAAAGTTGCAGGATTCAAGTCAGTGTTCCACAAGCATTTCGACCTAAGAAAGATCTACATAATTCCAAGAGAGGAAATGTTTCGATTTTCTCATCTGGTTCCATCACACTTTCTTACTGGTTGTGGGGAAAATAAGGCTCCAAAGGGTTGTCGGGAGCTGGATCCTGCAGCTATTCCTGAGGAACTTCTCCAAGTCGTTACAGAACCTGAGGAAGAAGAGTTAGAAAGTATGTTAAACTATGGTGAGAATGGAAGAAAAGAAAAAACTGAAAAAGATGAAGGTACTGCCAAAGAATGCTTGGAATGTGTGGACCAAATTCAACAACAAATGGAGATTTTGAGCTAGTCATTACGGACTAATGAGGACTTTTTGAAGCAAAATGAAGGGAAGTTTGTGTTCTCACACTTCGGTCAAGGAAGAGGCAAGTTTGCTGGTGCTAACTAACAATCTTGAATCTTGTGATTTCAGTTAGTGGTTGGAAGCTCCTCAGTCTGTTTAATTTCCCTTACATTGTTAGATAAAGAAAGTTTTGAATCCAGCATTTCAAGAACACACAAATTGCTTTCTCTTTCCTTCAGTGAATTAAGTTATATAGAAAACCTTGTAAATATGAAATAGAAGTTAGATAACAGTTTTGTTCCAAAGTTAAGTGATTTCAACTAGAAACTTTGACTGAAAAGTTGTTTAAGATTCCCTCATTGTTGTTATATTTTTCAACTTCTGATAACCTTTTCACTCAAACCGTTCAGATGATTTGGAGTAATTTTATAATTATTGGCATTCGCTGCATTTCTTTTATGGACTAAAATCCATTAGATGCATGTATAATACACATCAAATTACATTTCTCCCATTGCACAACACTTTTTGAATGAACTATGTTTTCATTTCAGATCTTCTTACATCAAAGTTCTATTTTTGGTGTTCGTTCTTTCTGTGAAACCAGAACTTTAGGTTTGTTGGAGATAACTTAAGATTTTCTTTTCATCTTCTAGGAATTCCGAGTGCTTTCTTTCATTATTGGCTTCTATATGTTATGTTTTTTTCTCTGTCAAACTTGTATGTTTGAACTATTCAGTAGAAGTTATAATGCCATAGTAACATTTTTGTATTATAATGTCTCAAATATATGTATGGTGTACTAGCCAATGGTGGTTTAGTCTTTGGGGAAACATAAATATCTGTAGATGATTGACATCAAAGCAGAGGAGTTAAGGGACATCCTTCATACTCGTGAACTTGTGAATATGCCTAGAAAAACAAAAGAATGCCAAGTGATGATCCTCAGTGAATCAAATTTTCAATATCCCAGCCTTTCTCCATCAAGAACCATTTTTTACTTTTCCTTCTCTCTTTCCAGGTTTGCTTTCTCAACCATCCTGCCTCTTTATCTCCCTTGTCTATTGAGATGAAATAATAGCTGTTTTCTCATGGGTTTTGAAATTACAGGTACTTAACATTATGTTTTGTGTTTGAGCAAATATTTATTTTTACTAGCTTTTGATCCACATATAGTAATATGAACTATTGTTCTTCTCAGATGATGGTCGTGCAAGTTGGACTTACATGTTTAACAGGTTTGTGTTACCTCTTGCAGTTATTCTTTATGTGCAAATTTCAGTTTCTGAATGAATTTGATATCCAATGGTAGCTTACTGTTCAACAGTTTATGTGCTACTAAGTTCTTCTGCGGTTCTACTAAGATTAGTTCTGTTCTATCTTTCTTTTTTCTTTTTTTATTTTTTCACTTTTTTTTTCACTTCGAACGTGAATTGAATCCATTACTTTCTACGTAGAGTCATTAGTAGTGATGCTCTACTTTTAGATACCTTAACTTTGTCAACTTGGTCCCTTTTAACATTGTTATACTATGTTAGCTGAATATGTCATTTACTTTATAGTATTCAAGGAATTGAATTGGCCAAATTTCATGATTTTTTTGAATTAACCGAGTTAAACCATTTTGTCTGACCAAATTTCTTATGAAATTGGAAATTTTGTTGGCTTTAAAAAGGAAAAAGGGGTTAAAACTAGAGTGGGAAAAAGTGATAAATTTAGGAAATGTATTGGCCTTTATTATTATTATTATTATTTTATTTTTAAAAATAATTTAATAGATATTAACAATTTATGTTCGATGTTAAAAAGCCTGGTTCAATTAATAATAGTTTCATTTATAATTTAAAAGGTTATGAGTGGATAAAAAAATTTGAAATTTTAATTTAATTAACTAAATATTCAAATCATAAATTTCAAAGCGTAGGTAAGTTGGTAAGGTGCGCTTCTAACTTAAATGAGGTCACGAGATTAAAATTGTATTCACGTAGGTAGCTTTTAAAAATTTTGGATTAGAGTTTATCTCACGTAAAGGATTTACCCGACACGATTTACCCGGCACAAGTGAGGATTAGTTTGAATGTAGATATGACTTAAAGGTTATTACATTTCGTACATGAAGCAAAAAATTCAAATCATAAGGTATTTTTTTCTTGTTGTTACCTTATGTAGTATTTTGTAATTTTTTTTGTATCTTTATATCTTTATCGACTAATTTAAAAGAAATTTATGAGAAATATCTTTAAGATTTTGGGTACATTCATAAAGTCATGATAACGAGATTTGAATTCCTAAAATTTCTACTTGATAAGCTAAGTGAATGTACCTAATCAAGAGAAATCATATTATTATTGGGTTATTTATTATCTTATTCTCTTATAATTAATGTTCATTAATTATTTTTAATGGTGATTACAACTTTAAAAAAAAGAGACATTTTTTATCTAAATAATAATTTAAAAATTATTTTTTCAAAAATAAATTTTATTCAAATTAAAAAAAAAAAAAAAAAACATATATTTTCAAACAATCTAATTCCAATAAAATGCTAAAAGACAAGAATGAGTAATTATTTAAGAGATATATTTTTTTTGTGATAAAATTATTTAAGAGATTATATATTTAAATTAGAATAAAAGAAAAAAAATAATTTTAAAATATATTCTATAATTTATTTAAGTAAAAAGTCTTATATATAATCCTATATTATATTTTAATCATATATTACAATTTATAATCAATTTATCACAAAACTTTCCAGATTAGTGGACAACGACATGCTCAAACCAAACAAATTTCGTGCTTGTTTCCCAAATCTGTCACGGAAATAAAATTACATAACTGCCAATAGTTACCCATTTTGCGTTCTCTTCGATGCCAGTTGCCCGTAGTGGGCCACGCGCCATTCATCACCGCATTTCTACCCACTCCGGATTCATCAATGATTTCACCATATTACCACTATTTCTCTCCCACAAATTTTCAGTTTTCTACTTTGCTATCATCTATCTATTACTCTCCCTTTTTTTTCTTCGATTCCGGTCGGTCTCTTCTAAATTCTTAATCACGTATGAATAACTATCACGCTGTTGTAAAGATAGATACATAATCAGTTATTGAAAGTGAATCGCGCTGTAAAAAAAAAAAATGATGATTATGAGTTTGGAGACAAATTTTGTTTCGGTTTCCTGTGATGGAAGATACGCTTTGCGATCTCTGCTGCGTCCTAACAGGAGATTGATTACCTCGAAGTTACTACTACTCCACATGAAACGCTCTTCTTTGACTGCCTTCCGACGTGGTAGGACGAATCGAGTTTACTGCGAGTCAACGGTAATTTCTTAGAGAGTATCTAATTTGTTTGAACTGTTTTAGCGTGTAATTGTTCTGATTACTTCAGAGTAAACATAAAACTATAATTCTGTTTCTTCACGTAATTCTTTAGCATATCTGTTATCGATCTTCATAGTCAACAGTACTAGAGATGTTTCATCAGTGGGAATAGTTGTGTGGTGGATCGCGAAGAAGAATGAAGAGAACGTTATAGCTAGCTACAGTTTGGCCTGTGGTTATAGTTTTAGTGTAAAATGAACTTGACAGGGCCTAATTTGAGTCGAATCTCAATGTCAGGAGAGTGGATTATACTTTTAGCTTTTGGAATCCCGTTGTTAAGCAGAAATAGGGTGACGGATGGCGTAGGAGTCTTCTGTTTAGTTTTTTGTTTAGTTTTTCTGTGTTAGGTTTGATTCTGTGTTTGATTTCAGTTGATTACTACTTTGGTTTCTATTTTTGGCATGCAGTAGTGTTCTTGAGGAACATCATCTAGTTTTTGGGATTCATTGCTGGTACGGAAAGGATCGAACTTGACATTCCTTCATATGATTGGACTGAATCTGGCATTTGATTACCGTATAGGCAGTTTATGTTTTGGCTTATTCATTTAAACTTTATGCTAGTAACCATGGTAATTCATGGTACAAATGCAATGCACGACAGATGTCTTGATTTTGTTAGACATGCTTTTTTTCTTTTTCTTTTTTTTTTCTTTGGTGAAAGTGTTGGTAAAATGGGTTTTACTCCACTTGGGGATGTATATATTTTCAACCACTAAACAATGTGTTGTGTTCTGTCATTCATTGGTTTTGTGTTGGAATTTCTCTTTTAGTTTCTTTGTGAGGACCCTATGAATTGGGTACACTGAATTTTTTTGAATTCAAATAGATTGTTTAGGACTTAGCCAAAAAAAAAAAAAAAAAAAGAAAGAAAAACATTTAGAAAATCTAAGGAAAAGATGGTCAAATAGGTTTTATTGACTGGCTGGCTTACTGTCATTCTTTAAGCATTTTCAAAAGAGTGAGAGTAGAATGGTACCATCTTTATGTTAGAATCTTACTCATTTATTTTGTTGTACATGTCTGGGATGCTGTAATTTCAGGGTTCAGTTGATATAGGCTCTTTCTGTCAAAACTATTACAATGTATCATGAACTATTGAAGTTTTAATCAGGATATGGCTGCTAGGGAGCCTTGTTTTACATTTACAATAAATGTGTAAATTTTGCTGAGCAATGTTACTTAAATTGAACCTTCTAAGTCGTTTTGTTGAGGTTTGCTAAATCTCCCTGACAAACTTACTGCCCACTGGGTGTACATTTGATATTTTCTATGCAAATTTTGTAGATGCATTTTACTTTTTTTTTTGCCTATGTTTCTCAAATAAACTTATTGATTCTCTCTTTGAACTTTCTTAGTAGTATGGTCACACTAAATGATGAACGTTCATTTTCATTTTGTTTTTCTTTTGTAGGCTGAGGAAATTCAGATTAGAAAATGTTCACCTTTTCTAGAAAGTGGCCTGCTGCCAGAGAACGATGTATTGCTATCCACTGAGTGGAAGGCGGTTCCTGATATTTGGCGGAGCTCAGCTGAAAAATTTGGTGATCGTGTAGCTCTTGTGGACCCATATCATGACCCACCTACGAACTTAACTTATAAGCAGGTTCACATTCCGTTAATTCTCAATCTCCAATTCATACTTAGTATATCTTAGATGTGTTCACTTCTGAAGTGGGTATTTGTCAGCCTATATTTTCACATAGAATAAATTTGTATTTGTATCAGTATTGTGGAGCAAGAATCTTTTAGTTCTGTAATAATGCACACAAATTTGCTTTAAGTATTGTTGAGTAAACTTGGAATTCCATGATTTTGAGATTTAGCTGAATCATATGTTCTAGCTTTAACACAACTTACTCTCAAGGCCAACTTTATCACCTAGTTAGACTTCCCGGGGGCTGTGCTGCTTATTCTGTATAGTCCTGGCCTTTTTGTTTTATTCCTTTAAATCAGTTTTATTTCCAACATTTGCAGCTTGAGCAGGAAATCAGAAATTTCTCTGAAGGTCTAAGAGTTATTGGTGTAAAGCCAGAAGAAAAACTTGCACTTTTTGCTGATAACTCGTGTAGATGGCTTGTAGCTGATCAAGGTACATAATTATTAATGTTTTCTCCAAACTTCAGTGAAGTGGACATATTGGCTATTTGTATATGTGTGTTAGTGCATGTAACAACGGTTTTATTTTGTGGCACTAACTCTAAGTTTAATCAAAATAGACATTTTGCTATAAGAAACTGATCCTAGCTTCTTCCATTTTTCAATTCTGTGCATAGTCTTCCACTAGAATATTAATGTATGTTAAATTCAAGGCATTTCATTTTCTAAATAACCAATTTTTTTGAACATGTGGATGAGTGATTTTGAACTAAGAGATGTGAAAATAGAAGATTTTTTAGTTAGGAATAATTCTGATAACACTAAGAATTTCTTACAGAATTTTATTCTGGTTCTCCAATCTTATATTCTCTTTTCGACCGGATCTGGCTACTTTACTAATCTATGGGAAGCAATAGATCGATTCATTTTTAGCCCTTGGTCTGACTTGTTTCAAACATGGAATTGTAATCTAATTGCTGCTAAATTTTATTAAACCTGCATAACCTGGGTAACATATTTTGCCTACATCATGCTATTTCACACTTTCTGTACATGACAGTAAATGATATTTTTGTGCCTTAACTTTTATTGTTTGATAACATGATTCCCTCAAATTCATTTCTATGTTGGGAAGAGAACTTTTAGTAGTGCCAATCTACATGATATGCCAAACTCGGAGTTCATATAACTGGTTTCTCTGTTTCCATAGTTTGGACACTTATACTTCGGAGTTCAAATTTCGTTCAGGTATTATGGCCACTGGAGCAATCAATGTGGTGAGGGGTTCAAGGTCATCAGCTGAAGAGCTTTTGCTGATATATAACCATTCAAATAGGTTAGGAAAGATATGTTTCTTATCTATGTTTATCTGCTATTCTTAATTAGACATCTATTTCAGATGTGACGTTCAAATGATAACTCAGAGTACAGTTTTTGATTGGTTTTTCATTTACCATAGTTCATAAGCTTTGATTTATTTGTCACTGCTATTACAGTGTTGCACTTGTGGTGGATAATCCTGAGATATACAATCGGGTTGCAGAATCTTTTGGTTCCCGGGCAACGGTAAGATTTGTTGTTCTCCTTTGGGGAGAGAAATCAAACATTTCAAGGGAAGTAGAAGGATTGCCAATATACTGTTACAGGGAGATCATAGATTTGGGCCATCAAAGTAATATGGCTTTACTCTCCAAAGATTCTAGTAAGTGCATCCTTACAGTTCATGAAAACATGGTTCTTTTTTTACAACATATCATGGTTAGTAGACTTGCATAAACTATAAGCCTATCACTCTGTAAAGGAATAGTTTAGAGAAGTGGGGTACTCTACTATATTTCAAAAGTTAAATTCCTTACTTTAACTTGTTAATGTGGTATGAAATTAGTTTCTTTTGTATTATTGCTTCCAAAAAGACGTACTTACTAAGGCATGCAGTATAATATGTCCTCATTTATTAAACCTCAGGCCAAGAATATACATATGAAGCCATCGAATCTGATGACGTGGCAACACTTATATATACTAGTGGAACTACTGGTAGCCCCAAAGGAGTCATGCTTACACATAAGAATCTTCTTCACCAGGTTTGGAATATGCTCTTTTGCCTAATATGAATTTTACTTGTATAACTATGATGGGGAAATGAGCTCGCCAATAAATTCTGGATTAATTAGCCTCCTTTTTGACTTATACTGTTTTTCTGTACTTCGTTGTAATTTAATGTATTTCAAGCTTTCAGATATGTTTCTTTTTCCTATATTTGCAAATAACTGCTTCAGCAGAATTGGCATCAAGTTACCATTTTCTCTGTGTTAGGGATCTATGTTAGGCACTTTACAAATAGGATTCTTGAAGCTTTAGGAACATTCCATATTGTTTTCACAATATTATGTTTCCATTTTAGTAATATTATATTTAGATTCATGTCTAATTAATTCCTAGACATGCTCTTTTCTACTATAGTTGTTACGTAATTAGTTAATCTAATTAAGGTTAGGGTTTGTTATCCTTTGAAGCCTATTTAAGTGGCTGTTTTTGAATAATTAAGGAAAAGGAAGGAAAAAGAGATTTAGTCTCTAACTTGTTTATTCTTATTGAGGTGTTAAGAGCTCCCTATTCTTGAGTTCCTAGGTGAGTTCTCTGTTTAAGAGCCTCGGTCTTTTAGTAATCATAGGTTCCTTACGAAGAGGAAATAATAGCAAGAACAAAATTATTCAAGAGGAAGGTCAACTTGTAGTCAATCGATTTGTGACACGATCCATAAGTAGGACCCTCAACAATCTATCATTGTTTGTTGGAAGGCAATGAATATTCTTTATGGATTTTCTGTGTTCTTTGATCCTGGAAGCTTAAAGGGCATTACTCTGCAAATTTATCTGTGTGCATGCAGTAAATCTATCTTAGAACATCAAGAGTCTTGTGTTCCTAAAAATGTTGGTTTCAATTTTATGGATTAATTGGAAGAAGACAACAATTTTGGATTCAATTATCCTTAATGTGGTTAATGGTTGTTCAGCTCTCTTTCCTTCTAGAGTAGGTTTTTCCCTCAAACAGCATTGAGCATGGTGAACCATATGGGTTTCTCTATTGTAGTTAGGTTTCTATTGAACCATTCATTTACATCTGGAAGTATAAGAACTTGCACAATAATGATATCTGTCTCATACCTGGTTCCATAAAGCTGAATTTACTCTAGTGTAATTGGTTTGTTATCTGGTATTGTGTAAACACAAATATGAAAAGTTTAATCTCATAAATCACGGTAAACAACAAAAGACCATAAAAGAAAGGTTAATTCATTAATTTGGGTCCAGTTCTGGGAATTCAAGAGATATTATGATGGAGAGAATATTTCTGATTAAATAAATACACAGTGGGAGCAGGGCAAGATTCTGAATGGTTCAAGATCATTGACATTCTAACATTACACAAACACATTTAGACAAAAAAGATTGGATAGGGTTCCTGGGTACTTAGACTAATATTTTTCTTTCTTTTGCATCTACTCAATGATATGCAAGTCAGTCCTTCAATTTTCTCTTGATGTCAACTAACTGTTATTAAGTGATCTTTGTATCACTCATTGTTAAATTTTGGATCCTTCCAAGTCATTGATGGTCACATGTCTGGATGCTATTCATTGTCTCGAATCAATTTTTTTTTTTTTTTTTTGTTTGGAGGGGAGGGGGGGAGGAGGTGTCAGTGTTCTGTTAGTTTCCAATTGTAATGTTTTTGTTGCAGTTCTTGACCTATTCTTGCTTTAATACAGGTCTGGTGTATTTCTACAGAACTTACATTTCCTTTATAACTTACAAGATTCATTTCCAATCACTGAAATAGTTGCAGACATGCCCATCTCAAGCTTACTTTTCTGAAAATAAATGAGGAAATTATAAATTACAAATTCAATTATATTTCAGGAGTTACTGATCCTAAGGATAAGCAAATTGTTTATAATGTGCACAATGGGGAATTCATTAAGCTCAACCATTGCTGTTTTAAGGGACAACATATTCTATTCTTTGAAGATATAAATTATGAATCTCATAAATTTGGAACACGTAACCTGTAGCACTTGTAACCTGCAATCCTTTAATTTTCACAGCCTTTTAATTGAGAACAAAAATTCATTGCATGTTTAAAAGAATGACAGACCAATAAGAACAATTAGGAAAAGATGTCAAATGTAGGCTAACTGCATTAGAACTCCTCAACGGTGCTGGCATTAATGGATTGCATGGTAAATGTCGGACAATAGATTATGCTAGAACTTTTTAGGTATTTGAAGTCTTCATTTGGGTCATCAGCATTGCGAACATTTACTGTTACTAACTTCCGTGCATATTGTATTGCAGATTACAAACTTATGGGACATTGTACCTGCCATACCTGGTGATAGATTTCTAAGCCTGCTTCCGCCATGGCATGCTTATGAGCGTAGTTGTGAGTATTTCATATTCACCTATGGAGTTGAGCAAGTATACACAACTATACAAAACTTGAAGGTACTCATCCGATATTATTAATTTCATGATTTTTAGATGATTTAACGATATCAAATTTCTTCTTCTTTCTTTTTTTTTTTGAAAAGACATATTTGGTTTTCTCGAGTCTTTTCTTGATGAGTGAGACCTTTAATACATTTGGATGCTTCTCATTGGCAGGAAGATTTGAGTCGCTATCAGCCACATTATCTGATTTCTGTTCCTTTGGTATATGAGACACTTTACAGGTGCTTCAATCTGTCTGCTGTATATAGCTTTCCTATATGGTCTAATTTCCATTAATCATATTGGGAAACTGGTATGTCTCTAACAATGGAGAGACAGCAACAAATTTCTTGGCTTTGTGATTGCCTCAGATCTCTTTCATCAAAAGTTATATTCCCCTAAATTTTAATCTAGTGAGGTTGGAATATTTTCATTTAATCATATGCTAACCATAAAAAACATATGGCATAAGGTGACTTTTAGCTTTCTTTCTGCTATGAGGTCATTGCCTGTTGTGAACTGCAAGTTCTTACAGCTATTTTTGTTAGTATGAGTCTGGTTACCTGGATATTCAGTAAGTATTTTAAACCATTTTATGCTTTCAATGATCTGATTGATTTCTGCACCTTGTAGATAAAATTGTTATATTTTCTAGATTCATTGTGTTACTATTTTCTCTGTGTTTCTGAGGATATAATTTATGCTTTATTCTGTAATTATTATTTATTCATTGTTATATCATTTACAGGGGTATCCAGAAGCAGATTGCTACGAGCTCCCCCATTCGTAAGCTTGTTGCACTACTTTTCTTAAGGATCAGTATGGTGTACATGGAAGCCAAAAGAATTTATGAGGTTTTAATTAAAGAGAATTTCAATATAATTCTTTTATTTGGGTATCAATTTGTTGTTACTATTTGGGTTGTTGTAGCTTTATTACCACGAGAAATTGGCATCAATAAGAACTCTTTATGTATGGCTTTTTTTGTTTTGTTTTCTTCCATAAACACATAAGGATGTGAATTTTTAGCCACATCTTCTAATTTACATAGGAAATGGAAGCTTATAGAAGTTGCAATTTGAGAATGTATAAAATAGTTCCTTTTTTATGGCTAAAAATGGAGAATGAGTTGACTATTTGAGATGATCGCTTTTTGGTCCTAATTTTCTGCTGTTTCTATTTTCTTTTCCCCATTTTCTGTAAGGGAGATGTTTTCTTGTGGTTACCCAGAACCACTACCTATCCAAATATCTCTATTCCCCATGTCTTAATCTTTAAAATTCCACATTGCTTATTTCTAGAAATAGGATGTCTGTTGCTGACATTAAACTGCCACGTTTTGTGCTGAATCTTAAAAACTTGAGGCCATTGTGTTAATGATGCCTCCACAGCTGTCATTGTCAAATGTTCTGTCCATCCCACCTTAAATATGTTTCTTCTGTAGGTCCGTTCTGAAAATTTTAGACCATGTGAAGCCCGTAATGAATAAAAGTTGTATTATTGATACGATTTTGAGGGCTTCGTGTCACTTCAATTTGATTGAGTAATTTGTAGATTTTTTAATTACATCTTTATCGACTTCTATATCTCTAATAGTTCTAAGTTGCTATCTTTAATAGCTTTAGCTGTTTCCTGGACATGATCATCCTGTAATTTCTTTTGTAATGCAATTTAATTGTTTCGTTTCTGTAGGGAAAATGTTTAACAAGATCTCCAGAACAACCATCCTTCTTTATTTTCGTGTTGGACCTACTGTGGGCTGGAGTTGTTGCAGCCTTATTGCAGCCACTGCATATCTTAGCGAGGAAAATTCTTTACAGTAAAATTCATGCTTCAATTGGTATTTCAAAGGTTCCATAGTTTTACTTATCTATTTATCTATTTATTTTTTTAATTTTTATTATAATTATTATTGTTTAGATTTCCTCTTAATTTAACGTTTTAAGAGCTATGCTGCATCCTTTTGGAAAGAAAGAACCACAGTAAATTTGTTGACTGGATGGTTCCTTTTTTGATCTTTAGGCTGGCATAAGTGGAGGTGGCAGTTTGCCTTCATTTGTTGACACATTTTTTGAGGTTTGTGGCATGATATCTTGGATATTTAAATAATATAGGTTAATTAGATATAGCTCACAAAGTCTTGAGAGTTTGACGATCAGATGCCTGAACATTAATTGCGATTTTGTTCCTATGAACTTAACTTTTTGACTGGACATTAACAAAGAAGAGGAGAAAACTGTAGTGCCCTATAATGGGTAGGACGTCAAAAGGATGAAAAACAAATTACTTCTGAACTTTGGGTTTTCAACAATTATGTACTCATCCTCAATTTTGATTGTGAAAAGTAAGTACTCATTTTAACCAATTTTGTCAGCATTTTAAAAATGGTGTTCCAACCATAATCAATTTGTTTGAACACTGAAAATAGATTTCAATGATACTTCTACACTACTAAAATACATATACCATGTATAATGATTTTTTTTTTTATTCCTTTTTCATTTTCATTCTCTCTTGTTTCTTTATATTAACATCTTATTCTTGCAATTTTGTACAAGCAAGCACAACATAATGTTTAGTTGCAAAATGTCTTCAGAATTAGTAACTCCAAGTGCTCTTAAATGAGAACTGTGGAAAATTTTCATCTAATAACATGAAAATTTTCAACCTTTTATTAGTGCTTGAACATCTTGAATATGAAGACATTCTTCAACTAATTATTCTGTGCTTGGCTACAAAACATTGCAAGAACATTGAGGTTAATGGCATAAGAACATGAGACATGATAGTTTCCTATAACCGTGCGGTGGTATCTTTAAGAAATCTATTTTCAACTTTCTAATAAGTGGGCAGCAATAAGAACTCTGCTTCTAAAACATTGGGCTCACAACAAAATTTCACCTATTGTTGCTAAAATTTGTCAAAATGGATACTTATTTGTCTATTTATAAAAAAAAAAAAAAAGAAAAGAAAGAAAAAAAGGGAGTAATTATTTGTCATGATTGAAAGTTTAGATGCATAATTGTTAGGATCAGCCACTTGTATATATGTTTTCCCTCCTTTTGAAGACCTAGCCATTTTAAGGGAATTATTTTTTCTTGTATTATTTGTTAATGTTCATTCAATTGATTTAAATAGACTCAATTGTCACAGTTAAAAGTTAGGCATCTAACTGTCAATCTCCAATACCTTGAGAGGGCATTTGTAATTAACTATGAAGAATATTTTTTGTATTTTATTTCATCAGTTTATTTTTATTCCTTTAGGCAATTGATGTAAAAATTCAGAATGGGTATGGGTTAACAGAGGCATCTCCAGTTGTTGCTGCTCGACGTCTAAATTGCAATGTGAGAAGTGTATCCCCTATATCTTTTATCTTTAACTTCTAAAACTAATTTATTCTAAAGAATTGAATCACAATCAGTACACACTAATTCCATAAGTGAAAAGGTGCCATAAAATAAATGAAAATGAAACAGGAAAATTAGCAAATTTAGTCCTTGAAGTATTTCTGTTTGCAAGTTTAATCATTTTTCTTAATTTTTCAATCCCTCAACAAGTTTCAAACAAAAGTTTTGGCCTTTTCAGCCAGAAAAAGGCAGTGGTTTTTTGCAAGGCTTTGTATGTGCAATACATATGGAATGTGTGTGGTAAATGTGGTCTATTAGCTGATTCCCTGGCTAATTTTCCTTACCATTTAATAATTTGGAGGTGATTTACTGATTTTTCCACAGAAAAAGTCCCCCATGTGCATGGCACATGCAAGGCCTTGCTAGAATCCTTGTTTTTGGGCCAAAATGACCAAGAAGGTTGTTTGAAGATACATATGGGAGAAAAATGTTATAAATTAATGATTAAGGACCAAATACTTTCCTAATTTTATCAAAATAAAAAGATTTGTGTTCAAATTGTTTTCTGGTTATTGTGACCATTTTAAGTTATCTGAAAATATTTTGTATCAATTTGGTCATTGTGAATATGTGCTGTAATATTCAGCCTTTAGTTTCATGCCTTCTTTATCAACCATTTTAAGTTATCTGAAAATATTTCAATTTGGTCAATGTGAATATGTGCTGTAATATTCAGCCTTTAGTTTCATGCCTTCTTTATCAATTTTGGATATTTAAATGGCTTCTTAAGGGCCTTGACTTGGAAAGCATCCTTTTAATCATATGGAAACTTTGAACAAACTACTGAACCATATTTTTTCCCTTGTTGAAGGTTGTATATAAACAATCACAACCCTAATCATTGGTTCTTCGCTTTTGGCTCTACTAGCGACCACTATATTTTTGGAGTGAATTAGATTTTCTTTTCTTTTCTTTTTCCCCTCTACATAGAAAGTGGCTAAAGTAGTGTAACTGTTTTTCTGATAATTCAACAATTGCTTTTCAGGGAAAGCCAATAAACTAATATGACAATATCATATGATTAGATGTGACAACTCTATCCACTTTATGCAATGCTACTGCATTTGACAATATCACAGATTTAACCTTTGAAGGTTCTTGGTTCAATTGGGCATCCTCTTCAACATGTAGAGGTAAAAATTGTTGACGCAGAAACAGATGAAACCCTTCCTGCTGGTTCTAAGGGTATTGTCAAAGTTAGGGGTCCCCTTGTGATGAAGGGTTATTACAAGGTAAACTAAAATTTTCTTACATATGCTTAATGGGAAGATCTTTCAAAGTTCTTTATACTAGTTTTGCTATATTTGTAAAATGTTTACAGAACTGGTCCTTATATGGTCTACTGTTGACCGGAAAACATTATAATATATTAAATCTACTGAATTTCTTAAATGTATCATTGGTTTATACTAATTCTGCTAAATGTATAAAATGTTTACAAAACTGGTCCTTATATGGTCTATAGGTGATTGGTAACATTATCATAGGTCAAGTCAAGTATGCTAATTTCGTAAATGTATCATTATATTTTCATTCTACTATGTTTACATTAACATCTGGAGCACCATGTTGTTTTCAATGGCATTGCATGTGTAACAAGTGCCTAAAAGCAAATGAACTAACACTAAGGATCAAGATATAAAGAGGAACTGCCCAACAATAATTTGTTAGTGCTTGCCATACTGATGCATGGCACTTATGGTCATCCTAGTGTAACATAAATTTTTATGCATTGGTTGGTTTCTCAAGGCCCCCTTGATTTGATGTCTGTTGGTTGTAAACATTTGGCTGTTTTTGCATAAAGAAGCCTGAAGATCTACTAAGTAATCAATACTTTATTGGCCCATTGTCCTGTTGCCTACTGTTTTAACCTCAGAGTTCAGTTCTAAGTGAAATGCATTGCATGAAATATTTCTATTGATTCTTACACCCATTAAATGTAGAGCACTGGTTATTTGAAATCGGTTTACATAATAATTCAATTATAGAGCACAATCAAATTCATAATTTTTAAAAAATTTGGAATTCTTTAATTTTTCTGTAATTATGTGCAGCTTATGCATATCTTGTATTTTCAAAATATTTTTGATTTTTTTTTTCTCCTTCTCTTTGCCATAATTTAACTATTATATATCCTCATTATTATTTTGTATCTATCAATTTACACATAATTCTCTAATTCAAACTTTTTGACAGAATTTGGTGGCAACAAAACAAGCCATAGATGAAAATGGGTGGCTGAACTCTGGTGATATTGGATGGATAGCACCTACCCATTCTGTTGGTCGAAGTCGTCATTGTGGAGGAGTTATTGTTCTTGAAGGGCGTGCGAAGGATACTATTGTCCTTTCAACTGGTAATTGTGGCTTTCTGTTATGTACCTGTCATTAGAATTTGAAGGATGATTTGGGATTTTAACTTTTGTTTTTTCATCCTTTTCAGAATGAACAAAAAATTTTCTTCTAAATTAAAACTAGATAGGTGAAGTTAAGGTATAAAAAGTAATTTTAATGGTTATTATTTTTAGTAAATTCCTTACAAAATAAACATGAATTGGTTGCATAAGATTTCTTAAATAATGAACTTATTAAGCAAAAACAGCTAAAATGTCCACAACCATTTGTAGCCATTGTTGACAATGGCCAAAATTTCATGGAACTAATTTCTTTGTAGCCGCTAACTCAAAATCCTAAATCTGCAAGGACTTCTAGGACTAGACTTCTGAAACCATAAACCAACAAGAAAAAGGAAAATTTTAGATTTGCTCTTGATTCTAGAGTATTAGCAAGCCTATTCTAGTTGCCATGTATGTTGCCCTCCCACTGAGGAATACCAAACCCAGGTTTGGGCTTTAGAGCAATCATTTCCCTGACTTTTGTCGACCCTGATTTGTTGCTACCATATATCTCTATGAAAAATCTTCATTCTCTTTCAGTAATTTTCTTTACTAATTGAAAAGTTTTGACTTTTGAAAATTTCACTTACTTTAAACTGGAAACATGGTAGTGCACAATTTAAATAGAATAAAAAATGTGGTGAACATGTCAATGATTAACTAAGTGAAACTGAAATTTATTAAGATGGTTTCAATAAATAAAGAAAAGACTAATGGAATCTTTGATGAGGATAAATTGGAAGAATGTAAAAGTGAAGGGAGATAAAATGAGGTATTTAAAGAAGATACCATGTATTTCACCTAACAAAATTGTGTCCATTAATGAAATAAGATGAAGAAGCTTACTCTTCTAACCAAAAACAAATAACACGGTGTACTGCCTTGTTCTTTTGTTGTTGGTGTGAGGGAGGCGGCCTATCTTCTGTAATCATTCCAGCATATTACTGTTAATTTCCTATACTTCTTCTCCAAACAGTCAAATGGCCACTCCGGCCACTATACCCCTTTTGCACACATGGATGCAATTTTAAATTGAATTTTCTGCCTAAGACAAAATATTTTTGCTTCAGGCATATATGTTAACTTATTTAAACTTCTATTAACTGATTTATTACACGTCGAGAAATAGGTGAAAATGTTGAACCATCAGAAATTGAAGAAGCTGCAATGAGGAGTAGTCTGATTCAACAAATTGTTGTCATTGGCCAGGTGACACTAGTAAATGTTGACAATGGTGATTTAAAATATCTCCCAATGTTTCACTATGATTTTTCATTTTCTTTCTTTTGATGAGGCATTAATGATATATAGGATCAACGACGTCTTGGAGCTATCATTGTACCAAATAAAGAAGAGGTCATACTAGCTGCAAAGAGGTTATCCATCTTGGACTCTAATGCCTCTGATCTCAGTAAAGAAAATATGGTTAAGCTGGTGAACGAAGAGTTGAGAAGATGGTATGACTTAGTTCTTAATGCTTTTAGCAATGTGATGTATATTATGGTTTATTACTTTTGGGGAACAATGTTAAAATGGCTTTCTGTTTCCATGGATTATAGCTAATATGAATCTCATTCTATTGAATACTCTAGACGTTAGCAATGTAATTGAGGAAATGCGAGAACATTGATTCTGCAAATAAAAAAGTAGTTGTCTTGTAATTAGGCAAAATACATAGAACCGTAGCGCTGAAAAATCATAAACTTCTGTTTTAAATGAGAATTGAGCTGTCGAGGGGAAAAACCATATGCAGAACTCACAGACACTTGCCTTCTCATGGAGTACATTGTCAAGTCCTTTCTGCCTAGGAGGTTTCTGAAGTAATAGTAAGTTGACTGTACACATGTGCAATTGCAGAAGTACCAAAAAAGAGTTAAGATCAAATTAATAGGTGTAGGTTGCTGCTTTACAGTGTATTCCATTTTCTTTAAGAATGCCTTTACCAATAATATGCAAAGTGTGGAGTTGGTTGAGCAAGAATACTAGAAGATTAGCTAGAAAGTATATATTTCTTGACAAAGATTTTGGTGAGCTTGCATTTGGTTTAATAAGTAACCAGCTAGTTAGATGGTAAAACATTATCCTAATCTAAGTGGAGCTAGGTCTATCTTTCTAGATTAGAATTTTTAGTGTACTGCAAAGGCTATGCATGGTTTGTTCAGCTGTAAGAGGTCAACAATATCCACTTCTTTGGATCTTGTGGTCTCCATTTGTTTCTTTTATGGGTTTGAAGTTAAAAAAATTACTTCTTATGAGCCTGAGAACTCTTTCTGAAGATTGATATCATGTTCACCTCAGATGAATACCCTCCCTACACATCTTTCTAGTTGGTTTATTCCATCCCAAAAACCACCACCCCCCACCCCACCCCTTCTATAGCAAGAATTAGAAAAGGAAGAAAAACTGAAACAAGTAAAACCCATTTTCTGAAGTGGCGCATGATAGCAGTAAAATTCAAAATGTAATGTGATAATGCTTCATACTCTCCTAACTATTATATCTTTTGCATTGTGCTTTGGATTCATTTCCTTTTTTTTTTTTTGGGTCAACAGGACATCAGAATGTTCATTTCAAGTTGGACCAATCTTAATTTTGGATGAGCCTTTTACGGTAAGTTTTTGGATAACCCTGGTTTTTAGTTTTTAGTGAACTTTTTACAATAATAGTGAAGAATATAAGAAACTCGATTATGAAGGGAGGGAGTAATTAGTACTTCTAAGTTTAGTTTCCTTTGAAACAGATTGACAGCGGTTTAATGACCCCTACGATGAAAATCAAGCGGGATAAGGTTGTGGCTCAATACAAAGAACAAATCGCGAACATGTACAAGTAAAATTTCTGATACATTAAAGTCAAATTTTATTATTATTTTTTTTTTTATGCAAAAAAAAAAATAAGTGATAATTACTGTTAAAGAGATTCAATTGAAAACAAATTTTGGTGCTTAACTTTTCCTCCTGTGCCAATTATGTGCCAAACATTTACCATTTGCCATTTACCATTATAACTTGCAATTTCTCAATGAGAAGTTAGCAAATTAAATTTACTTTGTTATATTTAGTTTATTCAAATCATAAAGGCATAAACCCTAGAGGCTCAGTGAGTTGGTAAGAAATTTTCTTAACTTACCGACACCTTGTGCATTAAAGAAAAAAAAAAATGTATAGATTTTAGTAGAGGAAAAACTAAAATAACAATGAGTTCACAATACGTCATATTTAAGGAAATAAATTAAGTGCCCTACAAAAATCTCTGATTGGAAGCATTTTATTAATAACTAGAAATCTGCTTGGTTTGGCTCCTTTTGAATTCGAAGGGAAGCATAGAACAAGTTATGAGTACAACAAACATTTTTATGGAAACTATTATATAGATGTACGTGATCTCGATCATGTGGATCATGGATGTTGAAGAGAAGTGTGAAAAGCCTTTGGC
>JAXGGT010000002.1:7419062-7429330 GCA_035583425.1 Marsdenia floribunda
TGTGGGGATAAAGGTTTGTGGGTGTTTCTTTTGTATAGTGAGAGAGGTGTTAATGGAATTCTTGTGAGAGATTCCTCCTGTTGTAATTTGCCTTTTCATAGTGAAATTTTGTTCCTCTTCGCTCGTGGACGTAGGCTTATATAGCTGAACCACGTAAATCCTCTGTGTCTATTTTTCTTTCATTTGTCTTGTTACTACTTTTCATTCTCGTTATTCTGCCATTATATTCATTATCCTTTGAAAGATCCTTACAGCCAGTGAAACTAGCTACAAGCTGCAAGTTTGTCAGAACAGTTATGGGTAATCCTATACGCGGTAACTACCATAGTCATTTGCTGTAGTTTAGACATTATGTTATATTTAGTTTGGCATCTATGTTCCATTCATATACATTATTGGCATTGTAAGAATTTTGTAGAATGTCTGGGGCTTCTTCTAAAACTACATTAGGATGAGTGGCTCTAGAGTAATGCAACTTTTAGGATCGTCTCACGAAGAGGTGCTATTTCTTTTTGGGATGAGAAACCTCGTTCCTCATCATTAAAACAAATTATGCCAAACTCTATAGCAGAATACTGCAATAGAACACTGTAGTAAAAATTCTTATAAATAACTCCTTAGTCCTATTGTCTAAGGCACCTCTTGTAATACTTTTAGTGAGAGAATTTCCCTTTGAAGAACCCCTTCTCCCTTGGTTAGAGTCTCTCCCTTTTTTCAAAAGCTCTTTTCTTATATTGGAATTATATTCCTTTTCTTAATTAAATTATATAAATATTAATTTAATTAATATTTTAAATAATATCTTAAAAAGATATTTTAAAAAATTTCTTACAATTATGATAACGTATCTTTTCAAAAAGGAAGGGACTGTTGCTGGCGGTTGGCAACAACAAACAACATCAAACAAAAGACTATTGTTGTACATCTTACAATCAACTCCAACTTTCCACGTACAACTACTTAATAGAAGAATATGAGGTTTCTTTAGTGCTAGTAAAAACCAATAAAAAAAAAAAAATCTTACCCTTTCTTTTTAATACGATAAAATAATTATATATATAGCAATCTGAATATGTAAATTGCACTAAAAGAGATATTCTAATTTTATTATTATTATTTTTGGTAAGTAAGATATTCTAAGTTAATTAGTATCTAAATTTATACTTATATTCTATTATATATTTATGTATACTTACGATGTAAGACGAAGTATCACATTCAATCACCCCCTTTGAGGTTTAGTGCTTGCGCTAGGGTCCAATAGAATAGAATTGATCTAAAATACCAATTGTTATGACCCAAACTCACGAGCTCTTGTTGCGAATATAGCCTAATAGTACTCATAATCAACTACTTCGCACCGTACTCACTGTAACAAAAAGAATATTTTGAGTTGACATAAGTACCTACACTCATACTTATATTTCATGACATATCTATATATATTTATAATGTGAGACATAGTATCACAATATATACTTACAATCTTACATTGATAAACCAATAAGAGTTGAGAGGCTAGAATGAATATCAAGTTGATAAAAGTTGACTCAATCTATGATAGGATAAACAAATAGGTTATGGCCAAACAACGATTTGTATAGGCTTGACAGATGAGAGATATTTTATAGTCAGTTCACAACAGTGTCTTAGAGTTTTCAAATTGTTTTGAGAATTTGGATCACCTACCTCTTTGATTTAGAAAATAGATAAGGAAATCCTACTCCAACCTACTTACTTTTCTATTCAAACAAAAAAAAAAATTACCTGAAAAGAGAATAGTCCTTTGGTAAAAGCGGCATCAAAAAGGACATCAAGGACCTTTTTGAGTACATTCATATACACAATCTCTCCTTCAAGCAAGAGGTGAAAGCAAAAGACGACTGAAAGAACGGAGCAAGGGAAAGATCTTGAGCTCCTAAGCACAAATTCTCCACATATATTTTCTTCTTCTTTTTTGGAAAGACTCTCGTCCCTAACTTAATCATATCAAAAAGTCCTCCCTAGAGACAATATCTTCAAGATAGGGACATCTCTATTTTACAGAAAGACAAGTCGTCTTATTGGAAAAGTCCAACGGAAGAGGAAGATTTATCAAAGAATAAAGAAAATTACTGAGAGTATTCTCTTTAGGGTGCATGAACTGTTGTACCTATATTTAAGTTGATAATAGAACATTTCGGAGCTAGTCTTGTAATTTTTTGTATAAGATTTGTATTTTTCTCTCAATGCTATAGATTTATACTTATACTAATGAATTAAAAAGATATATATTGAGCTCCAATAAAGATTGTTATAACCCTAACATGTTGTATCAGGACATTGTTACAATCCAATAAATTTATGTTCGACCTACACGTGAAGTGTATAGTTAATATGTTAAATGATTAAATATATATCTTCTTTATAAATTTAAAATTTTTAAAATAGTTGACATTCGAATGGTTGGTCACATTTTATAGAGGGTTCTTTTTGTCTTTCTATTTTTATTTTTGAAGTTTTTGAAGGTGTCTTTTATTCAAGAAAAAATATCATATCATTTGAATTACAAAAATAATATTGGAACGAAATCCTCAACCTAAAGGTTAATTTGCTTGAAAATTGCAGCACTACTAAAGTGTAGGAGACTGCCATAACTCAGTAGTTTAGAGTGTATTTGGATTGAAACTTTTTTTGAGAAAGCTCATTTTTTTCAAAAAGAATTGAGTTGATTGTGAATAACTGAGGAGTAAGATGGGGCCAATGTAAGATGTTGTCTAGTAAGTGAGAGACAAAAATAATATATTTTATTAGTGTAATGATGATTTTTTATTTGAATTATATATATTTATATGTATATTTGAAAATTTATAGTAAGTGAGTGAATTTTTTATTTATTTTTTTGCCACCTCACCAAACATGAATAGTAACATGTTAGATTTGTGTCCAAACAAGTACAACTATTTTTTTTGAGTTTGAGTGAAATTTTTAAAAAAAATTCTAGTCCAAATACAGCCTTATAAACATAAACTAGAGCTAGGAATTGTGATTGAGCCCTAAAATTTTTTATATTAATTAACGGAATGATCTATTTTACAAAAATTAATGATGTAATAAATTTAAAAATTTAAAACAAAAAATAGTTAAGAAGATTTAGGGTGTATTTGAATTGGAGTTTTTTTTTTTTGCGGTTATTCATTTTTTTTAAAAAAGAATTGAATGGATTGCAAAAAACGAGGAATAAGGTGGGACAAGTTAAGAAGTTGTTTAGTAAATGAGAGACAAATTTCATTGGATTGATATATATATATATTTATATTTTTTATTAAGTATAATGATTTTTTTATTAATTTTTTGGCCAAGTGGGCAAAAATAAATAATATCATGTCAGATGATGTCTAAACAAGTATATTTTTTTTTTTTTTTTGAATTTGAGTGAAAAATTGAAAAAAAAAAAAAAAAATACACCCTTACGTATGTGGCTAGTGGCATCGCTTATGGCTACGAAACATATAAAAGGACAAAAGGAGCAGTAATAGATTGTACACAGCCCTAATTTTATTTCTATTTTCATTTTTCCCCCCCATTTATCCATTTCTCCCTCCTTCCCTTCCTTCTATATTTTTGCCATCTCCAGTGGGAATGAGAATATGAAAATGCTGTTGAATTATCCCCAACATCATCACCTTTCCTTCCTGAATCTCATCCGCCTCCACGACCACCAACGCTTCACTTTTCCAGCCACTCCCCACCTCTCTTCCTCCCCCGCCGGACGTCCCAGCTGCTTCCCGATTTCTTCCCACCAAAACCAAGAACCAACCACCTCAAGAAGTGAAGAAGTTCTCATCCGGACACACAATGCCAAGTCTGCTGCTGTTGTACTTCGCCAGCTCTCCTCCCACCAGGAGACAAGCTCAACTTCAGCTCCAGGAGCAGCTGTACTGCTGTCACCGGAGAATGAAGAAAACCCGATTGCTCCAGAAGATAGAGTGAAGCTTCTTGAAATGTCATTGGTAACCAAAAGAACACCTCAATTTCCGGGCTCTATTTACATTCAATCCTCTAGCGATAAAGATGTGGGTTCTTCTTTGCCGCCTATTTCCACCCTTATCGAAGGCCGGAAAGGGCCTATTGGTGTTCATGAAACATGTGCTTCTGTTGATGATGGTGATGAGTTGTTATTGAAGGCTCTTAAGATTCGCCGGAAAGTCACTGTCGAGATTTTTAAACAGGCAATGAGAAAAGGGAAGTTTGGTATCACTTACTCTACGAATTTGAGTGATAGATTGTCTGATTATATTGATTATGTGATGATTCAAGCCGCTTCAATGAAGCAATTGCCTCAGTTTTCATCTTCATCTTTCAATGTCCGTGCTAGGACCTTTATAGACGACTCCGGTGTTGTGCCACTGATAAGGTACAAAGACTTTCTTTCGAATCATAAATGAGTTGTGTAAGTTTGCTGGTTTATTTCGACTGTGATGTTTGTGTAATTTATGCTTTTCTGATTGCAATTGCATCATACTCTGCAAAATGGCAAGAACCAATCTCATGGTTTTGCTATCTGAATTCTGCAGGTGGTTGAAGCACAATTCATTGTCCTATCCCCAAATTGGGAAGCTGATTTGCATGTCAAGGGGAAAGCTCAGTTCCATAAGACATATGGCTCAGTGGTTGAAGTCTATTCATGTGAAAGGGAGGTTTATTGGAGTTGTGTTCATGAGGGCTGGAGGCAATATGCTAGATCACAGTTTAGAAGACTTAGATGAGATTGTTGGGTATTTAGAAAGAAATGGGGTTAGGAGGGATTGGATGGGTTATGTTTTGAGTCGGTGCCCCGAGATTTTGAACTTTAGCATGGAAGAACTCAAGTCTCGTGCTGAATTCTACTTAAATATGGGAATGGATGAGAAGGATTTTGGTACAATGATTTTCGATTGTCCTAAGGTGCTCGGCTATCTTTCTATGGAAGAGATGAATCAAAAGGTACATTGTTAACCTTATTTTTCTATTTGGCTGGCACAATATGTCATAAGGAGTTTTTAAGGGGTTGTTTATTAGAAATTTCTGCTGTCCTGATATGTTACATCAAAGTTCCAGAGGACAAACTTTCAACCAGTTGTCCTAAAATTGGCTAAATTAGAATAAGTTTTGGCGTATGAATTGTGATATCTTATATTAACTCAATACCATGTTCCTCCTGTATTTTCAGGTTACTTTCCTGAAAGAATTTGGCCTCAGTAATGAAGAAGTTGGGAGGTTAATAGCATTTAAACCACAGTTGATGACTTTTAGCATTGAGCAGAAATGGATGCCTCTTGTTAAGTATTTTTACTATCTTGGGATTTCTAAAGATGGTATGAGAAGAATTCTTACCCTCAAGCCAATGATATTCTGTGTTGATTTGAAGAGCATCATTGTGCCAAAGGTGAGCAAGTTATGTGAACATTATGCAATTAAAACCCATTGAACCTTGGAAAGAGTAAAACTAACCTAGTAGTAGAATTTTTTTTTTGTTCCAAGATTGTTGTGAAATTTAAAGTGGGAACTATCATATTTGATCCTTCAATAATGTAATTGGTTGAGGGATTACTATATATACTGTATGCCGTGCTAAGCTACGTAGTGACATTAATGTCAAAGTGATATAGCCACTGTTCTGAATTATTTATCTATAACTTTGTAACTAGATCTTCTTTTAGCTCTCATTTCCAAAGGTATATTCAACGATTTTACAGGAAAAGAATCATATACTTCAATGTAGGAAGTTTTTAGGCTTTTTATGTTTCATTCTTAACCAAATATCTTTTCATTTGTGGAGGTTCAATTTTTCCGAGACATAGGTGTTAAGGAAGAATCCATTGGCTGTATGATTACAAAGTTTCCACCGTTACTGACATACAGTCTTCATAAGAAAATACGTCCTGTGGTATGCACTCTCCTCTTTTTCAGTATTTTTGTATTAACTCTATTATGTTCCATTCACCAGGAATAGCATTTTTAAGTAATGAAAACTTCTGATAATCTGACGTGGAATCTCTCTTACTTTTATCCCATTTTATTTAACCTGATCGATGTTACGGCAGAGTTTTAGAAGGTTAGGTTTGACTATGTATCATCAGCTTCAACATGTTTCCATTCCATGCATGCTCTTCAGTTAAAACTTTCATGATTTTGTGATAATTCTTTCCACAAAAAAAATGAAATGTGTAGAGGGCGTAAGTAGAATGACTAGTTCTTGCTTGTTGACTGTTCATTTCGTTACACAATGTTGAATAAATGCAAATAGAAACCATTGCGCATAAAATGGGGCTCTGGGAGTCTTTCATTTATAGAAATAACTTGAGGGTGAGTTTTCTTGAATCTTAAATGCATTATATATGTCAGAAATTCTGCAAGATCGGTTAAAGGCTTCCCAACCAGTTTCCTTATGTGAATTGGTTCAAACGATTCGTCTTTGCCAAAATTTTGGTTGATCGTGTATTTTGAACTAAAGTAGTTGCGAATTTTAGATGAGAAAATGTGTAGAACTCTAGACAATACAATGCTTGGTTGTGAGTATCAAAAATAGAAACTTTTGACACACAGCATTTGTTTATTTACATGTTCTTGTCCCTTACAATTGGAGTACAGTGATGTTTTTTGCAACACAACGATAGAATACTGCCTTTTTGTTATAGTGAAAATTTTCTGTGCTAATTTAAGATTATATTCTACACTATAATCACATACAATTAGGATACAGTTTACATATGCTGATTGACATTTTTAAAAATTCTGCTGCTTGTGACAAATAATGATAAATGCATTCCATTTTCGTATGGTCGAGGAGATCTCGCCCCATCTTTATATTTGCTGTTAATCTTATTTTGAGACATGATATGGATAGCATGGCTTTGTTATCTTGCAGGTCATATTTCTTTTAACAAAAGCTGGAGTGTCCCAGAAGGATATAGGGAAGGTGATAGCCTTGGGGCCAGAGCTTCTTGGGTGTAGCATAGCAAACAAACTGGAAAATAACTTGAAATACTTTTTATCTCTTGGCATATCGCTTCATCAATTAGGTGAGATGATAGCTGATTTTCCCATGCTGCTACGGTACAACGTAGATGTTCTGCGTCCAAAGTATCGTTATTTACGTAAAACAATGGTCCGTCCTTTGCAAGATCTCATCGAATTTCCCAGGTATAACATTTTATTCAACGTTGTTTCTCTAAGGTGTCATGCAGAACCTATAAGAAACAAATGTAAGTTTCACAAAAAAGAAAAATTCTGCAGGTTTTTCAGCTACTCTCTAGAAGAAAGAATCGTTCCCAGGCACAGAATTCTAGTGGAAAACCGGATAAATTTTAAGCTGCGGTACATGCTGAGCGATTCAGACGATGAATTTAGCCAGAGGGTGGAGGCTGCAGTTGAAAGACGCCGGAGATTTGAGTCTGGTCTAACTTGTGATGATCCATCTAACTCCCTAACTGCTGGCTCAACTGGAAGCACAGAAACTGATCAGTTAAAAACTATAGACGATCAGAGACTACAATCTTTTCAGGTAACAGTGGCTGAGTGATATGTACATACAAATGATGTAAATATTGCACATATATGTATAATATATTATATATATATATATATATTCAAGTTTGAATAATTTTGATAATTGTTCACATTGAAAGTTTTATTGGAATGAAAGTTATATATTTATTATTTAAACTATTTGTATTATTGAGTTAAGGGATTTAATAAGCCGAAGTTTATATGCGTGTTCGTCCAGTGTCCTTAATAAAAAATAATTAATGAGTTGTAATATATATATATATATATATATATATATATTAAAAAAAGATTTAAGGTATTTTTTATTTATATTGTGTCTTGAATTTATAATTTAGTATCAATTGAATTATACCGGCTTGACGAGTTGTAATATTTAGAATATTTTTCTTTTTTATCTTCTAATGAAAAAAATCAGCATATTCTACTTTAAATATCCATATATATTTTTATTAATAACTTTCAAAGGACTTATTCAAATATTTTGTTGTACAACAGTACAAGATTATAAATATATGTAATTAATTAATTAATTAATTAATAATAATAAGAAACTCAGATCTTTTTTTTTTATTATTATTATTATAATTTATTTGTTAAAGATAATTTTTAACAATAAAATAATATAAATGGATAAATTTTAATTTTAATTTTTTTTTTTACTATAATTTATCTGTTAAAGATATTTTTAACAATGAAATAATATAAATGAATAAATTTTAATTATTGGAACTTTAAAATATAGATTATTATAAAAGAAAGACTTTATTAATTAAAATTAAAATTTAAAAATCTTAATAAATAATAAACGGTCATAAAATCAAATTTAAAAAAAAAAAAAAAAAAAAAAAAAAAAAGCATTTGCCGAGTAGATAACTATTGTGAGTGGGTCAAATAAACTGAAATCACTAACATGAAAAACTCCGAATTCCACGTTTGTCAATACTACACCATCTCTATCGTTCAAACGTCAATAATGCCAATAATGCAATGAATTCTCTCTCTAATCTTTCCACCATAACCATAACATTCTATTGCATGAATCCATGCATAATCTTCTCTGTCGATTACTCATATATATAGATATATATATATACATATAACAATAATCTCATCTCTTCATTTTCCTTCACAACTTTTATACCACAGTTGAATCTCACTCACAGAGAGTGATAATATTATTATTATTGTTTTCGGAGGAGAGAAAAAAAAAGAAAAAGAAAAAGCTGATCAGATGGATTATGATGTACCTGAAGGGGTAGATGTTAGGGGAAGATATGATCCAGAGTTTGAAAAGATTTTGAGTAAGCATGCTTTGCAGTTTGTTGCTGATCTGCAGAGGGAGTTCAGGAATCACATCAAGTATGCAATGGAATGTAGAAAAGAAGCAAAGACGAGGTACAATAATGGAGGATGGCCTGGGTTTGATCCGGCGACTAAGTATGTTAGAGAGAGTGATTGGGTTTGTGCTGCTGTGCCTCCTGCTGTTGTTGATAGAAGGGTTGAGATTACTGGTCCTGTTGAGAGGAAAATGGTTATCAATGCTCTCAATTCCGGAGCCAAAGTTTTCATGGTGAGTTCTCCACAGATTGTTTGAACATACTGATCAATCTAATCTGAGTAATATTTCAAATTATACATCTCATCATTATACCGTCTATGATTATTATTCGATTTGATTCTTGAATCACAATCTATTAAAAATTCACTATTAATGTAATAGAGTCCATCCGCTAAAGTTTAATTTGGGCAATGGTGTAGGATCAGATCCCAAAGATAATAAGTCTTTTTTAAAGATTCTATATATATTTTTAATCTGATATCGAGACAGTTCCTTTTCAAACAACTGTAAAGACGAGGAAAATGTTTATCCCTTATTCTTCTTATAACTATGGGGAAAAAAATAAAACTAAATAAATAGGATATAATCAAATACCTCTTCTTCATCAGTGATATAATCAAATTATTCTCAAACAGTACAATAATGAAGTAATCATTATATGCACACTTATGAAATGTATATATTAATTAATGTGTATTGTAAATTCCATGGTTTTGTTAGAATTTATTATGAATTGAGTTTTGAATTGAATATAAACAGACTGACTTCGAAGATTCACTTTCTCCAAATTGGGAGAATCTGATGAAGGGACAAGTGAATTTGAGGGATGCCGTTAATGGAAACATAAGCTATCATGACCAAGCTAGAAATAGAGTTTATAAGCTTAATGATCAGACAGCAAAGCTTTTTGTTCGACCAAGAGGCTGGCATTTACCAGAAGCACACATCTACATCGATGGCGAACCAGCCACTGGTTGTCTTGTTGATTTTGGTCTTTACTTCTTCCATAACTATGCAGCTTTTCGACGCACACAGGGTGAAGGGTTTGGTCCCTTCTTTTATCTTCCTAAAATGGAGCATTCTAGGTATGCCACCATTCTTAATTTTCTTCTCTTCTCACTACTATGGGTTATGTGAATTTTTCCTCCATTTCAGGACAAAAATGTTAATTTAACCCTTTTTCACAGCTTAATCTGGTGACGATTTAATTAATTGTGTTCACGTGAGGGTTATGGTAAGAGGATAAATATGAAAGATGTGTTTGTTTTGTATGGCAGGGAAGCTAGAATATGGAACAATGTGTTTGAGAGAGCAGAAAAAAAGGCTGGAATTGAAAAGGGTAGCATTAGAGCTACTGTGTTAATTGAAACACTCCCTGCTGTTTTCCAGATGGACGAAA
>JAXGGT010000002.1:7429430-7439545 GCA_035583425.1 Marsdenia floribunda
AAGGAGAAATTCAAGAAAGGGATGTACAAAGAAGCATGCAAGATGTTCACAAGGCAATGCACGAAGTCAGTATTGGATGATTTCTTGACCTTAGATGTCTACAATGACATTGTCATCCATCATCCTAAAGGAGATTCAAGGCTTTAAAAGTGGGATATATATATATATATATTAATCACTTTTTCAATTCAGGATGAATAGCTGAAGAACTATATGAGCCTTTTGCTTTGTTTTCCCTAAATTACGTTATCTTTAAATTTGTGCTGATCATTTTTATCAACAATAAGAGCCATTTTTAATTTCTTATGTTCTAATATTCAAGGAGTTTTTTTTTTTTTTTTTTTTTTTGGTACACGAAATATTTTGAATAGTTCTCAATTATGGTTAATACTTTTAAACTAATGTTTTCAAAATCAGACCAAAGATCGAACTAAAAAAGTTAATGATTTACGATTTAATAATTCAATCGCAATTGAACCTCAATTAAATTGTAATTGGACCGATGATATCATAAATTAAAATTTAAAAAATATTTATCATAAATAATATAATTTTTAGGAATTTTAATTTAGTTTTTATAACATTTTTAAGTTTGCTTTAGTAATTTTGAAAACAAAAATAGAAAGGCAATTCAAGAAGCCTGCCACTACTACGCCAAGCTTCTCCTTTTCTTCCAACAACATGGATTGTCACCTCAACTTCTTCAATGCAACATTTATGGCTCTTCTTCTCTCAACGTTTTCTTTATTTTCAGGTGAATTCAAATGCCCCTGATGCCGATATATGGTCCCTTTTTTTGAAGGTTTTTTCGAATATCTCGAAAATTCTTTATAGAATCCTTTAACTGAATTATGATCACCTCTCCTGCAAAACAAAAGCCGAAAAGGTGGAAGACCCTTAGAGTCCTCCGATGCTTAAGTCAGCAAATGATAGAGAAATGATAGAGAAGTGAAAAGTAAAAACAGTTAAAGTCAAAGGGTCCAGAACATCATACCTTTTTTCTGTATAACAATATAGATATAAATAGAAGAAAAGTTAAAGCAAAATATTATAAAAATACGATGTGGGATAAATAAGATTAAAATATTCTAAAATCAACTATTATCATCTATAATCTTTATTAAAAATGGGCTTATATTATTTCTGGGCCCATATTAGAATCTGAGCCTCTATTATCATAAATGGGCTTATATTATTTCTGGGTCCATATTAGAATTTGGGCCTCTATTATCATAAATGTCCATTAAAAAATAAAATAAAATTTAAAGGTTAATAACAAATATCATATGGGCTATGATTATGGGGCATTATTATCAGCCCCAGTATCTCTCTCTCTCTTTCTTTTTGTTGGTAATTTACTTGATTTTTTTTTTTTTTTGTTTCCATTTTGCTGCCTGAATAAATCCAAGAATAGGGGTGGAGTTAACAAGGTTCACCATAGTTAATAAGTGTCGTCGTATGGTGTGGCCCGGAATATTAATCGGTGCAAACATGGAAGTACTTAATCCCACTGGTTTTGTTCTCTCGAGTGGTTAATCCAAGACTATATCGGCGCCAGGTCTTGGTCCGGTTGTCTATGGGGCCGCACTCACTACTCTATCGATTCTTCTAGTAAATTCTCCTGCCTTACTGCCGACTGCGGTTCAGGCAAGATAGAATGTACAGGCAATGACTGTCGCCGCGTGGTGTGAATTGAGTGGAGAGGAGAGGCAACTGGAATTTGATCTTTTAATAGAAAAATCTTTTCTGTTTTTTTTTTTTTTTTTATACATTAGGGCCAATTCCGTCCGTTCAAGTATCAACCGATCGGCCTAAAACGATTTATATTTTTTAGCATAATTTTTTGAATAAACGATTTTTAAGCATAAAATCGAATCAATTTTGGGATTAGTTCACAGTTTGACCTGCCGGTCCGATCCAGTCCACAAAACAACCGAATAATTTTTTTTGAATAAATAAGCTTTAGGCCCAAAATTTTAGATAAAAATCTGAATTCAAAAAATATAAAAGATATCACATGTAAATATATATATATATATATATATATATATAAACAATATATAAAGGATACATCCCATTAAAATATAATTATTTACTCTCTTTAAATTATGAATCTTTGTAAAATGAAGGAAGAACCAATACGAAAAAATATATATATATTCAGGAACAAAAGAAAAATTTAAAATAATATATAGTGATTAATTCTACTAAAGGAAAATTAGTCGTTTTAATCCTGATATTTTTATTTTCGGATAAATTGTGTCCTTATTTATTTATTTTTATTAGATTATATGTTATGTGAAAATATTTTTGTCATTTATAATCTCATTAACTAACTCATTTTTTTTTTTTTTTTCATTTCTTCCATTTTCTACTGTTTCCTTTTTGAATTAGTTCGATTTAAAGAATGAAATTTCATTAAGATCTCAATTACTTAATGAGATTACAAATGAAAAAAAAAAAAAAATCTAAGCATTGATGAACTTTAATGATTGAAAATTATTAATATTTGATTGGAATGACCCCCTTTTTTTTCAATAAAAAAAATAAAATAGAATATTCAAAAAATAAAAAATAAAAAATCGATCAGTCCATAAACGATAAAAATATAGAAACTAAAATAATCAAATTTTCTTCCATTAAAAATATAATTGTCTAGGGACACTGATATGCCTAATGAGAAATTTTTTTTTTTTTTTTTTTTATAAAAAGGGAAAAAACAAAAACACATCTCTCTCTCTCTCTCTCTCTCTCTCTCTCTCTCTCTCTCTCTCTCTCTCTCTCTCTCTCTCTCTCTCCATTTAAATAGTAGAAAATTTATTGAAGAAGATAACTGCCTGCAACTAAGAAAAGGATGATTCCCTCCCCCCCAAAGTTACCATGTTGGTTTGGTTGGAAAGTAAGGCATACTCAATGTGGATAAACAGCATGCAAGTCAAGAAATTCCAAAAGGTCTTTTATTAGCTTAGCTTAACTAATATATATATATATATATATGCTGCCCTATAAGCAGCAAATTAAATATTCTAGTTGTTCCTTGGAATTGGTCATAAGAAATAAATTAAAGTCATAGAAAATCTAAACCTAATCCAAGAAAATCATCATCGACAAGAAACCATTATAGTTACTAGATTCCCTGTAGCTTTCTCAGCTCTCCTTTAATTTCTTTTTGTCCATTCTATCTTTGGTAACCACATCACCCACGTGTCTCAAATCCTATTCAAAGTTTCCAACTTAAGTTTAAGTTTTATTTATTTAGGGTTTGAACATTGAAAAAAAAAAAAAAAAAATTGTTTTATTATTTTGTATGATGCATGATGTGTCTAAATCTTAGAGGGTTTTTGATATCATGGGAATCATGGAGATTGGACCAAAGTGCTCCATAGATGGCCTAGCTGGCTATATTTAGCAAGCAATGGATCCAATAATCGAGGGTGGGGGGGGTGTGGGGGCGGGGAGGGGGAGACAATGTTCTTTTGTGTGTTTAATTTGTTCTCCTTATTTTAAAAATGGATAACGTTTCAATTCGGACCTATTCTTATCATTTAGTATTTGTGGTATGATGCCACTTTTGGCTGTCTATATATGCGCTGTCTATCTATCTATCTATCTATCTTTTCCTAATTGCCTTTTCTTTTGTTTTGGTCTAAAGCATGTTCTTCTGTCTTTCTTTTTTTTTTTTTAAAACCCTTGTAAGAATCTTGCATGCTTTCCAGCTTACTTTAATTTGTACATACGTAACAATTCGATATTGTATAGCATCAACATGTATATATTTTCGGACATTAACAGGTTTAGATTTCAAGAAAAATAATGTTCAATATGTCATGTTTAAAATATACAACCCAATATATATATATATATATATATATATAAGATATATAATTCTAAATATTCATTATCGACTTGAGATATCTTTTGACATGACATGATAAGATAATTGCTAAATAATTGAGTTTATCAAATATATTTGAATATAACAAATAGTTACCGTTGATTTGTAAGAATGAATTAATTATTCATTAAATTTTAAAGAAAAATTAATAATAACTTACCAAATATTAGTTTAATTTGTTTGGTTAATTTCTTTAGAGAGAGAGAGAGAGACAGGGGTATAATTTAAATCCCCTCCACCCCACCACCACCACCAAAATTTTCTAGAACTATTCGGCCATAAAAAACCATTGCATAGGCCGACAAAGATCATAAAACAAGGGTAGACAGAAGAAGATCTCAAAGGATAATTCATTAGCGTAAAGATATATATATAATTTACAATATTCTATAATTGTGGCTGACGTCAGTACGTCTGTTGGTCCATATTAATTAATTATATTAGTTGATGTATTCCACACAGCAAAGCAACATAAAATAAAATACACAGCATCTTGTCGGGTATAAGTAAGTATGGGTGATTTTGGATTGGAGTTTTTTTTTTTAGGTTTTTTTTTTTTTTTTTAAAAAAAGAGTTGAGTGGATTACGAAAAACGAGGAGTAAGGTGGGGACAAGTTAAGAAAATTGTCTAGTAAGTAGGAGACAAAAATAATATATTTTATTAATGTAATGACGATATTGTTATTTGAGTTATATATATTTATATGCATATATTGAATATTTTATTCATTTTTTTTTTGCCACCTGGACATAAATGAACAATAACATGTCAGATAGTGTTCAAACAAGTACAACTCATTTTTTTTTTCAGTTTGAGTGAAATTTTGAAAAAAAAAAAGTCCAGTCCAAAAATAGCTTAAATGTCTTGTGAATATTATATGAGATTACTGTGAGTGCTATGCAAAAGCCAAGACAAGATTTTTCTCCAAATAAGAATTAGACTCTGTGAGATGCAACTCGGATTGAATCTACAATAATTTTAAATATTGAATGGTCTAAGAAAAGAAATATATATATATATATATATATATATATATATGTATATGAAGTCATTTGATGTTTCCATCAATATCTCCCATTTATAGATATCACATACTTATTACTGTTATTCTATAAACTTTTTGATGCCATTATTGATTTTGAGACAATTTTAATTGGTTAATAAAAATCAAATTTTTTTTATGAGTAATTAACGTCATATTATTTGTATAGTTCAAATATCTATGATATAAAATTTTATTACAGTAAAAAAAAAAAAAAAACATCTTAAGCTTCATAAATTAAAAAAAAAAAAAAAGAAAAGTTGATATATATATACACATATAACCGTGCATGGGAAAAGAATTCTTTTGTGTTTTTGCAAAGGAAACGGACGGTACAGCCGGCCGACCGACCGACCGGCCAATTTCTTTCTGCAAATGGAAATTATTTGAGTATGCAATGCATGCATTTATGCATACATTCATGCAAGTTAAATATATATCTAGCTAGCAAGGTACCTTCGAGAAACAAAGCCCCGACGCGTGGAGGGTTTTTAAATTAAGAATATAATAATTGCCAATAATGGAAATAATATATATATATAGTTATATACACAGACAGCTAGAGAGAGAGAGAGTATGGGATATATATGGGACGATCTTTTTGGTCAATCTTTGTCAATCTCTAATTAGTAGGAGATATTATTTGCCTGTAAACCAACCTTAATTAATTAATTATATAATAATAACAGCGATGGATACCTGTTTAATGTCATTTATGGATGACTGTTTGTATGAAGAGCAGCGAAGAAAGCTGTTGCCTTTATTGGAAACTACATATATTACATCTGTTCATGAATTTAGGTTCATTATTTTAGCTTGTTTAGAGAGAGAGAGAGAGCTTGTACCGCTGGATAGATATATATATATATATATTAATATATAGATATATTTTAAGGACCTACCGACTGACTGAAATGGAAGGTAGATTCAATTATCATACGAAAATAAATATCAGAAGTTAGAACCATTTGTATTTATTTATTTATTTTTGGGTTTTGAATATATGGGATATATATTGGCAAAGGAAGAAAATTATAGCAGACAGTTCTGCTTATGATAGATACAAAATTTTTGTTATACATATATATATAATTTATATATTTCGGATTGAAAAAAAAATAATAATAATAATAAATTCATTAGTTCAAATGATGTGATTTATTTTATGGGTAGATTAACATATATTTTGGAATAAATAATAAATAACGATAAATTAAGATATATAATATCATAGAGTTATTTAATGTCGATTAATTAGATTCTTTAACTAGATGCAAATATTTGAATATTAACTAATTCTGCTATACTCTTTATTACATCACTTATATTTATTTTCAAGTGTTAAGTTATTATAGGCTAAGTTTTTGTGTTTAGTTACATAGTGAAAAAGTCTGATTATTCAATAATATAACACAACACATATAACATTAATTTAAGTCAAGAAGGCTTAGCTCAGTGGTAGTAGTCTCGCTTATGATTCGAGAAATCATGAGTTCGAAATATGTAAGAGACAAAAGTCCTCAAAATTTTAAATATAATTAACACGAGTGTGTGTCTCATATTGTAAGTTTACCTGAATATATCATAAAATATAAGTCTAAGTATTCATTATCAACTCGAAATACTTTTTTGGTACAATAATAATAGTGCTAAGTAATTGACTGTGGGTACCTTCTAACTCACAATTGCATCACGGGCTTGCAGGCCTAAATAGTGGCAAACACTCACTCTCTCTCTCTCTCTCTCTCTCTCTCTCTCTCTCTCTATATATATATATATATATATATATAATTATACTTAATTAGTACATGTTGATATCAAAATCCTCCCTAACTAATGATATTTTTATCCAAATCCAATAAACTCCATAATTATTGATGAGTTGCGTTCATCTTACACAACTTTTGTCAAATATTTTGTGATTTGACTCCAAAAAAATAATAAATAAATAAATAAATAATATATATATATAACTGGGTTATATTTGTATTGGTTATAGGTCATTGGTCATTGGTTATTAGCCATTGGTTATATAGTCATTGGTCATTTGGTCAGTGGTCTTGGGAATTCAGGTCTCTGCCAATTCTTGGCTGCCAGCCAACCACCAATCAACCAACCAACCAACCAACCAACCAACCAACCAATGCCATTTCGACCTCCTTTTGGAAAAGAGGGCAAAAGAATTTAAAACCTTCAGCCATCATCAATTTTGACTTACGGGTATCGGTAGACACTGATATTGCCAATCTATCTAACTGTTTGACCATTTTTACCGGATAACGGCCGATCAAGTTAAAATTTCAAATTTATACATACATACATATATATATATATATATCAGTGGATTAATGATTTTATTGCCACGATTTTGTATCTATTGTTGTAATATGTTTTTTTTTCTTTTCAATTTTTTTTTTAACTCATCTGATATTTGAGATTAGTACTTTCATTAATCTATACTCAACTCAGGTCACACTTGCTGAATTTAATTTTTACTTCTAAGAAAGCCTTACATGGCTTGGCACAAATAAATAAGCGACCTCATGAATGTTACGCAAGTTCGAAGTCATGTAAGAGTTAAGTAACATTTATATATATATAAGTGGATTAATAATTTTTATTGTATATATGTTGTTGTAATATTTTTTAAATTTTCTTTAATTAAATTATTTGGTATTCGAAACAATCGATTCGACTAATCCAGATTCAACTTAGATCACGCTCATAGAGTTTAACTCTTACTTCAGGGGAGACCTTACATGGCTTAAATAAGCGATTTTGTGAATGTTATGTAAGATCACAAATTCAACACTCATCATGAGCGTCATATAAGAGTTAGAAGACATTATCTCTTTATATATATATATATATATTACAATCTATAACTCTAATAAATGTTAATAAAGATAAATGCTATTAAAGTCCCTAAGTATAAATTTTAGTTAATAAGATCCCGATTTCACTATAATTTTCCATTAAGGTCCTTATAACTATAATTTATCCATTTGTATCATTTTAGTGATAAAAGAACCTTGATAGATAAATTGTGATGAAAATTTTAGAGACCTTAATAGATAAATTACTGTCAAACGAGAATTTCATTTCCTAAAATTTTTATTTATGGATAATTGACTATAATTTATAGACTAAATTAAATAATAATCCTAAAATTTAATATAGTATCAGAAAAAGAGATATGCCTCATTAATTGAGCACTGAAATATGGAGCAATAAGTTATTTTATTTATTAAATTAGATCAATTGTAATAAATAAGAGAGAAGACATCATATACACACGTAAAATTTTTTTTAGTAATATAATTATATATATTAATTGATAATTGTGAAGTAGAGAAATTGCTTAATTAAGGGGGAAAAAAATGTTGGTTGTATATAATTTTCACAAAAACATGTTTGAGAAGTTTTCAATGATGAAAATTCTAGTAGAAACAACTTTAATTAATCCCTGGTTTGAGGACACATGTCCCAAATAATCAAATCTTGTCTCCTCTTATTCTATATATTCCAATTTTGATGAAAAATGTTTGATGGTGTGATGCAAGGTGCAATGTATTTCCCAAATTAACCTTCTTTTTTTTTATTATTATTTTTGAATAACTCTTAATCGATTAATTCAGGATAAATTTATAGAAAGACTTTAAATATTTGTAATATATGTACACCGTTAAAAGGCTACATAAAGTTGTTCTTAAGATGAGTTGAATTTAAATCTTTTAACTTATAAGACAATTAAAAGTAAAGTCATATCAATCAGATATTACTTTATTTTCTTCAAATTAACTTTTCTTTTTTTCTTTTTTTTTTGAATAATTCACCATCGATTAATTCAGGAAAAATTTATAGAAATATACACTCTAATCTATAATACATATACGATTAAAATATTATACAAAATTATCTCTAAGGTGAGTCGAATCTAAAACCTTTTATTTTATAAGTCAATTAAAATTTATGAGTACCTAACTAGAAAAGGAGAGCCATGCCAATAACATATCACCATGTTGTCCTCAAATTTACTTTCCATATATATATATAGAAAATTGACAAGTTTAGTTTAAAAATATATATATATTTTAGTAAGATAAGTCTCAAATTTTTTTTTTAAGTTTTTAAATTTTAAATAAAATTATAAAGTAATAATATAGTCTTTCTTCTTCGTTTTTTTTTAATATAGAAATTCAATTAAAATGCAAATATTTAATATTTACAATACTTTTGTCAATTAGAAAAATGACAAAATGATTCATACCACCTATTAGCCTGGTTAAAGGCTACATGCAGGAGTCGTTGTTTTTCATTGCATTTTTTATTTTAACCGTATTTTTTGAATTATTTCAAAAAAATAATAAAATAAAAATTAAATCATTTAATATGTATGATGATAATTTTATCATCTTTTAAAAAGACCATCCAAAATTATAATTTTTTGACGATTTTCAAAAAAAGAAAAAAAGTTATATTACTATTTTGTAAATTTGTTTAAGATTTCAAAATTTTTTAAAAAAAATAATTTCGAATTTACCTTATTCATATAATATTTGTAAATTTTTCATATATATATAGAGATGTAAGTATATGCTTTTGTAAGCTTGAAAAGACTGTAAGGTAAAAGTCAACCAAAATCTTACAAGAATCATGTTTAGATAACACCAAAACCCTATCAAGAAATCCTCTTAATTAAATTAGCATAGCAAATGAAAGTGAAGCAATATTTTCAAAGTGTGTTTGGATTTCCACTCAACTCTAGTTGAGTGGAGTTTTTTTGTTCTCCAATAACCCGACACATTTGGACATTATTTTTTTCCAAAACAAGTTGAGTGAAATCCTCTTAATTAAATTAGCATAGCAAATGAAAGTGAAACAATATTTTCAAAGTGTGTTTGGATTTCTACTCAACTCTAGTTGAGTGGAGTTTTTTTGTTCTCCAATAACCCGATACATTTGGACATCATTTTTTTCCAAAACAAGTTTGTCTCTCACTTTAACACTCTACTCTGTGTTGTGGATCCCACTTAATCAAATATATATATATATATTATTAATAAAATAATATTATACACTAAAATTCAAAAAAAAAACATTCTCTTACATACACAATTATTACACTATAAAACCTATATATTATTAATAAAATAATATTATACACTAAAATCCAA
>JAXGGT010000002.1:7446127-7468149 GCA_035583425.1 Marsdenia floribunda
ATTATTTTATATGCAAATTAATTTATATAGAATTGAGTTAAATTAATTATTTTTAAATTCTTCTAATACTTTTTTTTTTTTTTCTCGAGATTCTTCTTAATATTTATTAGGTTAGGTAAAGGTCTTGAATTCGAATCTCATTAGGGGCAGACTTGTGCTTCATTTTAACCGTGTGTTGCAGTTTTGAAGGTCTTCCTCCTTAGATTTTTTCTAAATTAGTCAATAAGAATACTAAATTACCAAGAATAAAGAAAAAAAAAATACTTTTTTTTTTTCATTTAATTGATATTTGTCATCAAATATAAAATAAATTTAAGTACATATTGTCAATTCGATATATATATTTTTTTTACATAATTAAGATTGAAGTGGGATATTTCTTCTCGGTGCTAATAAAGATAATGAGTGGACTTGTTGGTGAGATGGATAAGCTCTCCTGTCACCTACAAGCAAGCCAAATGTGAGAGAGATTATCTTCGACACTAGCCCTTCGATGAATAAATCACAATCACATAGAATGTACTTGAGTATCAAATATATTTACTTAGAAAGGAAGAGATTCATAATCTTTTTTCAGGAGGAATGTTACTATTAATTATTGTTTTAATTACCTAATTAGAAAGCAATACCTGTAAAAAAAATATCAGTACTCTTCTGTCTTGTGTGATGCATGTGTACTAGATATGTATTGTGTATCAAGAGCATTTAATGCTCAGTATCACAAAATGAAATCGACCCTAAAGTAAAGTAAACCTGTAAATATCTCCTAATCAATATGATCAAAGTGAGAAAGCTCCGCGTGAACGAAATAAGAATATAATCGAATCCACCAAGTGAAGTATGACACTTATACATTTTTATCACTCTTGGCTCTTCTAAATAGGTTACTAATAATTTATCAAAAGAAATTAAGTACTGTTAGATTTATTGAGACTGGTAATTTAATATGCAATTAAAAGAATGTCACCTCAATAATCTCTATTCCATTTTTTCCACAACCAATGGAAATGAGGTGATGAAGTGGGGCACTGAGATTCTACTAGAAGCTGTCATGCCCTTCTTTGTAAATCCTTAGGTCAGATTTTTATTTTCTTATTATTATTATTATTATTTTGAAAAAAAAAAAAAATTGTCTTTTAGGATGTGAACTATAACCAATTAGATTTTTAAAAAAAAAAATAAAAATAAAAATATTATTTATTAGTAGTGGGTGCTCCTATATATATATATATATATATATATTATGGATGGAAATATAAAAGTTAAAGGACTTGTTGACTAACAAAATAAATAAAAGATTTAATAAGTCAAAGATTCAAATTTACTAATTATGGAAAATTTTGTCAGTTTAATTATATAACTATTTTATTTAATGTATTTTAATTTTAATTTTAGTATTTTAACTTCTAAAATTTTATAATTATTTATGTTTTGCTTATTTAGTTCTTTCAACCAAAAAAAATTATGTTTCGGACACAAATATGTATTTTAAAGATGATAAAATTGTTAATTCAATACAAAAAGCGGAATATTATTTCTTAAGAAATTTTAAAATTACAAGTTTTAAAAATTGTCTATTATTATGTATGTAAAAATATATTTAAAGATAAGTATTTAGACAATTAAAAATGCCTTAATCGATTAAAAAAATACCTAAAAAAATTCAATTTTATTCACAAATAAAATCTGCCTTGAGGTTGCTAGGGTCAATGCGCTTATATCTTTGTTAAGGCATTTATATCCGGTGTATGAAAACAAGCCTAATATATCATCTATTGAGGTGTTTAAGTGGGTTCTAATAGTTTTTTTTTTTTTTTTTTTTAGTGGTCTATTGTATTTTCCTTCTAAATAAATAAAAATCATATGAAAAACACTAACTTTTTTTTTTTTTTTCAATTGAAAAATCTTACTTTATTTTCAAATTGAGTTGAGTAAAATAAAAAATAAAAAATTCTCAACTCATTTTGAAAATAAAGTAAGATTTTTCAAAAAAAAAAAAAAAAGAAATGAGGGTTCGAATGAGTTGAGTATTGAAGTCCCTCTCCTGGCCTACTGGTTTAGGAGTCACTCCCTTACCTCTTGGAAAACCAGGAGGTTGTGGGTTCAAATCTCTCCTGACCATAGGTCAAGGAGTTTCTCCCTTACTTCCTGACTTATCACGAGGTTAAGGGTTTAAACTTCACCCGAAGTTCTACAATTCAAGATATATTCGCAAGTGCGGGTAAATAATTATAATATTTTAGAGGCTAAAATAATAAATTTAGAATTGAAGTGCAATAGGTAACTAAACCAATAAATTCTCCATATTATAGTTTTTATTATTTTCATTATTAGCCTTATTTTTTTTTAGAAAAAATATGTTAAAATATTATACATATTATTTATATATATAAATTATTAATTATTGAAAAAGGAACTTAGATGGTAAAGAGTCCTATTTTATTTCAATTTTTTAGATTTTTTTTAAAAAAATAAACAATAAATTAGATGTTGATAATTTTGATTTTTTTTTTTGAATAAAAAAAATATCTTACCAAATGTATGGATATACTTAATTTTTGAATATTTATTATTTTTATTTAAATTCTTTTTCATCTATAAAACTGTTAAAATATAATTTATTTAAGATTTAAAATATTTTAAAATAAAATATAGTAAAATATTAAATATTTATAATTAAATTTATTAATCTTCTTTGATGGTATTTAAAAAAAAAAAGAAAAAATGCCTTTTAAATTTTAGTGTGAAATTTAAAATAATTTTTAAATAAATAAAAATTAATGATTTTTTTATTGAAATGAAATAAAAAAAAAATGTTTCTTTTAAACAATAAAAAAAGGGTTAAAAGCAATAATATTCTTTTTTTAAAAAAAAAGGAAATAATATTCTTTTTAATAACAAGATTTTTATTTTGAAACTATATCGTCTATTTCTATAAATAGAAACTTTTTACTACTTAAATTAAATTTATTTAGTCGTAATAATAGTTTTTCATAATTTATGTAATTATTTAAAAAAAATTGTAAAAAAAATATTAAAATTATAAAATATTAATCTAAAATATTAATAAATAAGAACTAAAACTGCAAATTTTCCTTATTTTAATTATTATTATTATTCAATTAAGGAAACATGGGCAGTACTTGTTAGTCACATCCAATATCAAATTCAACAACCATAAATTAAGATCGACCACCCACGTGTCACTATCAGATGAGAGAAACTCTGGGTTTCCATTTCAAAAACACACCCCCAATCCCCACAGCATTTGCTATCGACCAACTATTGGCCAACGTGTCCTCCTTCTGGAACATCCACACCTCTCCTTACACTATCACCAATGAAAAAAGCGGCCTACGTGCCCCGCTTTTGGCGCCAGTACAAGACACTCTCTCTACTCTCATTGGTCCTCTCGTGGGGCCCAATCACAGTACTCCTCTAGTGGGCCCGGCACAGCCGCAGAGCCACGTTTCGTTTCCTAACCAATCAGCTAATTTTGCTGTTCTCCCTGTTTACCTCACACGTGTTTTGTTCCCTTCACACGCGTCATGTTCTACCACCTCCGCCATTATATATCTCACCTCCTACTTTCTTCCACTTCATCGCCAAAGCTTCCCTTTTTCTCTTCTTTTCTTCTGCACTCAGAAAAACCGTTCTTTTTACCCCCGATACCTTCTTCTTCTTCTTCTTCCTTTTCTTTTTTTTGGTTTTGGATGAAAAATGGACGGTCGGGGTGGGTGTTGTATTGCCAGATATGCCGCCGGAACTTCTTACGATGTGTCCAAAATGAATCGGATAATGCTTCGGTTTCGTCCGATTGCTCCCAAACCGGTGTTAAATGGTAAAGATTCCGTAAGCTCCACGGCGGAGAGTTCCGACGTGTATGTCAAAACTGGGCGAGGTAAAAGAAGGTACGCTAGAAATAACAGCAATACTGATAGTAATAATGGTAGTGGAACGAAAAGGAGTAATACTCGTAGGAAAAAAAAATCGCCGTCATCTTCTTCGGAAGATAACGATAAAACTGTCGTCTCCGCCGGTTCCTTTTCCCTCGGAGATACAGTTGCTGTTACCTTGCCTCTGTTGCCGGAGACTCCCGAAGAGATGAGTTCTCTGGCAATAAGGGGGTCTCCGATCAGCGGTAGTGGTGCAGATCGGAAAGTTGATCGCAAAGGATCTCTGCCGATGTGGCTAAGCTTTGGTAAGGAAGATAAAGTGGCTCAAGAAGATGAGCATCAGGTGAGGAGCGTTTATGTGCCGGTGAGGAGTGTGGTGGGTACGTGGGTGAGAGTAGAAGAATGCATATCGGAAGTGTGGTTGGATCTATTCTGCCTAGGGCGTACTGATGAAGAAAAGCTGATAAATCTGGAGAAAGACACGTGTCCCGGGTTCGTATCCGACGGTTTCAACAGAGTTCAATGGACAAATAAAGCCTACCGAGACATGACCGCTGCGCAAGGCGGAGAAGTGGTGGTTTGGCTGGTTATCAAAGAAGGCACGAAGCTGCCCGTGAGAAGCCCTGCCTTCACGTGCAGCGTTAGGTTAGTCACGTCCGGGAAGGAAAAGAATTCACTCACTCTTCCCTGCGATGTTTGGAGATTGGATTGCGGTGGATTCGCATGGAGGTTAGATACCAAAGCTGCACTTTCTTTGGGTCGTTGAAGAAAACCAATAGAGAGAAAAAGAAAAAGAGGGGAAAAAAAAAAAAAAATCAAGCCATGCAGCCATGAAAGCCTTTCCAAAAAACAAAACTGTACATATTTTTTAAAAAAAAAAAAAAAAAAAAATCCCTCGCTCTTTTCATCATTTTTTTTTTTCTTTTTTTGTGGGATCTTTGTTTTATGGACGTGCATCTGTTAATTAAAGACTGATAATGAGAGAAATGAATCTATTAACCTTTTGACAATTTCTTTTATATATATATATATATCTATAATTCCCCCCTCCCCCCTTATTACATGGAAACTGAGTGAAGTTTCAGACTATTTTCTAATAATTCAGGCATTAATGTTGTCCCATGTTTTTGCATATATATATATATTTATTGGTCGGCGTGGGAAGGTTTATTATCAATATTCTGACCAATAAATTTAATGTTTGGCACAAAGGTTTTTTTTTTTTTTTTTTTTTTTTTTTTTTTTTTGTTTTTTGATAAGTAATGTTTGGTACAAAGTTAAAAAAACGAAAAAAGGAGTGAATTGGGTTAGGTTTGCAAATTTTTGATTGGGTTGCAGTATGTGGTACTTGAGATGTCATAAAAAGTGTTGGTGAGCTTTGATTTTTGAACAACGTGAAATACATTTAATATTTTCACAAGAAAAATAAAATAAAATAAAATATGCAAAAACCTTTAAGAAATAAATTATATAAAAAAAAAAAAAGCTTTTTTTTAATTGTTTTAAAAAGAAAAATTAGTGAATTTAGTTTTTAATGTTTATAATTTAGGTGTAGTTAATTTTTTTTATTTTTTATTTAATAAGTTTTTAATGTATAATAAGTTGATATATTTGATTTTTTTTTTTTTTTACAAGATTTATTATTTGGATAAATTGAATTTTGTGAAGGAAAGAATTAACTACATTAATATATTATACATTAGAATCTACTAAATAAAAAATAGACAAATTGGCATAAATAGTTCTCAAACTATGGTCATTTGGTGATATTAGTTCTTGAATTAATTTTTTTGTGAAATTGGTTCTTGAATTATGTTAAGTTGTGTGAGATTAGTTCTTCTAATAAAAATTTTTGTTATTTTATCGTTAATTTAAAAAAAAAAAAATTGTCCAAAAAAATTTTAATCATTTTATAATAATATTACAAAAAAAAAAATCTAACATATATATATATATATATATATATATATATATATCTATGTACAGTGAAGGAAATGAAATACATGACAATATATGTATATATATTTGTAGCAATAATATATTTTTCTTTTGTATAATATTATTATGAAATGACTAAAATACTTTACACATTTAAAAAAAAAAAAAAAATTAACAGTAGGATAATAAAAAATTTTCACAGAATGACCAATCTTATACAATTTAAAATAATTCAGTGACCGATGTTACCAAATGGCTATAATTTTAGGATTATTTATATCAATTTGCCTAAAAAAATAAAAGAAAAAAAGACCAATCACTAGGGATAGCAATTAAAATTATACGCGATGGGAACTCGTATCTCGATCTCGTTTTGACAGGTGATTCCCCGAAAATCGGGGATGGGGACAAGGATGGTATTAACCTTCGATCCCCATTCTCGTTCTCGTTCTCGCCTTAAAAATATATATATATATATATATATAATATAAAATATTTAATTATATATTTATAATAAAAATAAAACAATATAACAATTACAATAATTAATTATTTAAAAATTTAAAAATAAATTATATGAATTAGTGAAAGACTTCGACGAGAAGTTAAAATATTTTTTTTAAATTTTATTTTAAAATTTAATTTTATGATTTTAATTTTTTTTAAAAAATAGATATTAAAAAATTTGTAAATGCTTTAGATTGGGTTTGGACTCAACTTATTTTGAGATTTTCACTTATTTTGAGTTATAAGTTGGGTCTTCTATTTGGACAAAAACTAATTTTTTTTTTTTTTTTGTCTCTTAATTTGTAACTAAAGAGTTCCACACTTCCCAACTTTTTTCTTTCAAGAATGGGTCATACACTTATTTTTGCACCCCATTTACTAGACAATTTTTCAAAATACAAAAAAGAAACTTCTCGTTTTCCGCAATAAACTCACTCAAATCAAAATAAATTTTACTCAACTCAAAATAAGTGCTAGTCCAAACACAGTCTTATTTTTTATTTTATGAAATTTATTGATTAATTTTTTATTAATAATTTAATTAAAAATGAAAAATGAAAAATTTGATAAGAAATATAAGGTGAAAAATTTCTGTGGTGATACCCGATTCCCATGGAGGACGGAGATAAGATGTAAAACCAATTATCCATAGGGGATGGGGAATATATACAGAAATCGAGGATAGGGATGGGAAAGGAGTCCCTCACAAATCCCCGCCTCATTGTCATCTCTATCAATCACACTAATAATAGAAAGATTAAAGATGAAATTTATCAATTTTCCTTTTTAAAATTGTGTCTAGAGCTAGCATGACTATTTTAAGGAAGAAAAAAAAGGATATATATATACACATCTTCGTTTTTGTTTTTTTTTAATAATATTAATAGCTTTGAAATATACAAATCTTGAAATACTTAAAATGTGGTTTCAATATTTTGCTCAAATAATGACTTACGAGCTAATGTTTAATTGACGGGGCAACATACATATTGATCAGGCCAAGAATTTCCTAACTAGGTTTTATGTCTCCAAACAGGGGTTCAAGAAGGATTGCCCGCGCTCCCAGTACACCTGCAAAAAGGCCTACACGAAGGCAGGGCTCCGGTAGACTCTCTGACGGTCAAGTTAGATTGGTGGTCGGAAGAATTCAGAGATCCCGACCGTTACACGTGAAGAGACCTCTGATTTGCAGAGAGAATATTGAGAGGAAAAATAGTTTTTGGAGATGATGGTGAATAGTGAGCGTACCTGCCTCTGACTTCCCTTTTGTGTATATATACCCTGATAAGTCAGTGCTCCTTTCCTCTTACATGCAAGGGAACTTATCCCCGTGTAAAGAAACTTGATTTACTCCCCATCGGACAAGTGGCACTTGTCTGTTGGGAAGAAGCAGTTTTGGCTATCAGCCTTTGTAGATTTGACAATGACAAGAGGGTAGCATGTCTCTCGTGCATTTAATGCCATCAACTACTTTGTACTTGAGACAATAAAAAAATAATAATCATTGGGAGAGTAACTAGGTCTCACCAATAACCTTTAATAAAGATTTGGAGTCCACCGCTTATGACCGATAGGCGAGGTAGGACTCCCGGCCACTACCTCGCCCCTCAGCACCTCTTCTTTAGGGTCATGAGGTTTCCTTTCGTCTTTTGTCTCCGATACTTAGCCTCCGTAAGCGATTCCGTTAATGGTCAAATTAAGTGCCAACCATTAATTAAACCATTCACGGGGGGGAATAATCGATTCGACCATTCAGTGGCCCCTCACATGCATTGGGTCTGGAACAGATTCATTCATGTGGATTCGGCCCCTTCATTTCCATGGAAGGCGAAATGACGTGTGTGAGTACATTCTAACTCACGTCTTCACCTACCCAAACGACGCGATGCCCTATGTATGGTAATTATGGCTTTCTCAGGATAAAGGACGTCGTCGCTTGGGTTTCCCGCCTTCAGTGTATATAAACTCCCTTTTCAAAATTTTTGTCCCCCCTTTCTTCTCTCTCTCCTTCGCATTACTAGAGCTTTCTGGTCTTGAGCATCTCTTTTCCTAAATCTTTACTCTTTCTGTCTCCTTCGCCATCCTTCATTTTCTTCAAAGCAAGGGTCTGGTCGTTCAGAGACTATCGTTCCCCGTTCATCCATTTGCCATAATCTGTCACTTTCAAGGTATGCCTGTGTTTTCCTTCCTGTTATTGCGCTTCTGTTCCTCTCCTTCTTGCTTTTCTTTCGTGTTTAGGGCTTGGGTCATGGGCCATAAAAGCATGGGGCTTAAATAGTCTTTAGTGCTCAGCGTTCCTGACTTAACTCTATATCAGAGCTACTGGACTGATGGAGGATCTGTAGGGACACACAGGCCTTCGTATATAGTGATGGGAATGAGTGGCATGTTGATTTAAAGAAGATAGACTGTAGGACTTTGGGTTTGGACCCCAACTCTTTTCTTCTGTCTGTACTAGAGTAATTGGTTTACATGATAAGGCTGGTCTTAATGAATTTATGAGAAGTAAAACAGTGATGCCTGGTAATGTTTCGCAGGAGTCGTCTAGTTCTTCTGAGATGGCTGATCCTGCAGCAGTGACCATAGCGGGGAGTGATGTGGGTGACGTTCCGGAGGGTGTACCGATCAAGGTGGCACCCGAGAATTTGCCCCCCAATCACTTTTTTCTTTGAAGCCCAATGTATTGACGGAAGAGGAGGTAAAGGCTTTGAGATATGACTTGTTGATTAATACCGAGGTGTACAAGTTATCCGTTGAGCCTAGGACAGCCAAACTTTCCTTAGGCAGCATTCCCTTCCCTCTTTCCCACTTCGACGCTGGCCTTCGTTTCCCTTTAGACCCAGCTTTTGTGGACTTCCTTCTGTATGCTAAAGTCCAGCCTGCGCAAGTGCATCCCAATGCCATTCGCTCGGTTGTGGCGATGATTGCGCTCTGCCGTCGACTTGGTGTGGAGTTAACCCCATGCCTCCTTCAAATGTATTTCTCTGGCTTGAGATCCCCAACGAGAGGAACATATCATACTTTGTCTCTTCGACCTTGCTCTGAGAAGCCCTGTTTGTTTGGAAACCCCCCCGGCAAGGTGAACTGGCAGGAGAAGTGGGTTTGGGTAGAGTCTAAAGTCGGGTTTCCTTTCCCTCCTACGATGTGTGAGATGGTGAAGTGGCCCGCATATGTCAAGGACCCCATGTTGACTCTTAGCGAGAAACTTTTTGTTGACCGAGTGAAGGCCGATCTGGGGGAGTCTTCCGCAAATCAGTCGAAAGCCTATTCCACTTTTACCCTACTGTCTTAGGGGAGTCTGGATTGGTGTGGAATGGGTCCCCACCAGCTCCAGCGCAAGAAGAAACTCGGGTTTTCCATGAAGGTTGAGAACTCGGCTTGGATTTTACACCCTGGGGGTGTCTTTGCTGCCGAGTGCAGATTTTGCAATGATGACCTCTCCCTTGGTTGTCAGCCGTCTTTAGGTGGGATTTTTGCCAGCTGTTCTCAACGTTTGTATTATGTGTACTTAGCCTGACGGGCTCTCTCTCTCTTCCTTCTCTCTTTTTTTTTTTTTTTTTAGGCGAGATGGATATTGGTCTTTTGCTTTCTAGTCGAAATGAAAACCGGAAGCTGATGCAGGCACACCTGAACTCCCTAACCAATGACCCTGCTATCCCTGTGGAAGTCGAAGGGGGAAAACTGAAGGAGGGCCCTACCCCTTATGAGCCTGATGTGCCTCGACGAGCCCCGAGTAGAAAAAGGGTTGCTGGAACGGGCAAAGGAATTGCGAAGTTAAGGAGGGTGGGGGAACTAATAGTGACGGCGACTGTCTTCCGAACACAGGTGCTTCCATCTGTCGCTGTTGTTCCTGAGGTGGGGGCTCCCTCTAGAGCTGAGGAGATCCTATCCGCAAATGGCATCCCAGAGCCTACTGCTGAGCCTGCAGATCGGCCCGGTGTCACTCCAGAACCTGCTGCCGAGCATGCCGATCAACCTGAGACAGAGGTCGCTGCTGACCGAGGTATGAGGTTTTCTGTTTATATCCCTTACACAAATGAAGCGGTGTCCCCTCACCCCCGGGAATTTGAGGTTGACGGCCCTGCTTGACCCCCAGGGGCCCCTTCAGCTCTTGGAGATCAGGCCTCTTATGTTGTAGGGGAAGCACTGAGGTGGCTGAGGGACGACTTCGTGCTACTAGACACTGTCGAAGGGTTCAAGGGGCGTGCGGAGGAAATCGTTCAAGCAACCCCACCCCTTGATAATTTGCCATTTTTCAAGGTTCCCGTTGCCGCTTTTCTCGGCTCAGTTGCCATTGAGCGAGCTCATTGTTCTTCGACACTCCAACATATCCGAGAGCAGGGACAGAGCATGAGGGAAGCATATAACCGCATGGGTGGCCTATAGGTCCGGGTAAGTACTCCCATTATTTTTTCAAAAGAAAAACTCCTTTCTTCATACTAACGGTTTTGCTGGCAGATGGGAGCATATCTCAAATACGTCGGCGAGGGCGCCATTTCTGCTGAGGAGCAAAAATTGGGATGGAGCAAGGAATCCATTGATACATTGTTAGATAGTTTGGCCAAAGAGAGTGCTCGTGCCAATGATGCACTCGCGCAGGTCTCGGACTTGGAGAGACAAATTAAGAGGATAGAGCTCGATCTGAGTCAGTCTGAGGAGAGAGTGTCTGAAAAGGATGCGCGGCTTCGGGCTCGAGTGAGTCAGTTGGAGACAGAGAAGACAGCCCTGCAAAGTGATCTCGACGTGCGAACCAGGCAGTTAGCCAACACCGACCTAAAATTAAGTATTATGGAGGGGAAGGCTGCTGGATTAGCGTCAGATTTGGAGGTAGTTAAGAAGAACCGAGATGAGGTGATCGCTTCCTCCGAGATGGTTGTGGCCGAATTAGAAAAATACAGATCTCCTAACTTCCATGTGGAGCAGTTGAACCTCCTGCGCCAGTCTCAAGAGTACGCCGAGGACTTAGCCCTGAAAGCCAATGTCTTCTACGAGCGGGGTGCTGCGCACATGGTAAGGCAGATATATCCTCTGCTCCAGGATAAGGCCCCTCTATATGAGGCCTTCAATCGTAGTTTCGCGGATCCGCTGAGCAGGGATGGAGCAGCCTTTGTGCCGTTCGATGATGAGGAAGTGCAGTTGATTGAGGATTATGATCGTCGGCATGGCAATGCCACTTGGGTTCACCCTCCCCATGATCAGCCTAACTTCTGAAGTTTGCTCCCTTCTCCCCCTGATGTAAAAGAGGCTTCGTCCGGGTCTAAGGCAGAGTAGTTTTGCTTCCCCTTTTTTTTTTGACTCTAGTGTGAAAGTCAGAGTAGCGAATATAATAAATTTGGAACAAAGTTTTGTATTTGGCATTTTGCGAAGTTACAGTGCTACCCGTACCTGATTTTCGACCAAATCTTATACTTGGATGTTTTTACGAAAATCAGAATGAATTTTGAACGGATTTTTGACCAAGTCTTGTACTTGGTATTTTACAAAAATCAAAATGAACTTAAAGAATTCTAACCTCGCGATGGATTGCTATACGTAGTATTGTTTGAGGTGGTTGGAGTGCCATGGTCTCGGTAGGATGGCTCCATCAACCTTTGCGAGTCGGTACGTACCGGGTTTCACTTCACCAACAACCTGGTATGGTCCCTCCCAGTTGGTATGATCGTCGGCATGGCAATGCCCCTTGGGTTCACCCTCCCCATGATCAGCCTAACTTCTGAAGTTTGCTCCCTTCTCCCCCTGATGTAAAAGAGGCTTCGTCCGGGTCTAAGGCAGAGTAGTTTTGCTTCCCTTTTTTTTTTTGACTCTAGTGTGAAAGTCAGAGTAGCGAACATAATAAATTTGGAACAAAGTTTTGTATTTGGCATTTTGCGAAGTTACAGTGCTACCCGTACCAGATTTTCAATCAAGTCTTATACTTGATATTGGTATTTTACAAAAATCAGGATGACGAGCGTATTTTGTTTTTCGACCAAATCTTATACTTAGCACTTTATGAGAATAGTAATATATGTGTTTAATTTTTGACCGGGTCTTAATATCCGATATTTCAAAAATCGAAGTGATGGTTCAAAGTGCTAATCATACTTGATTTTCAACCAAATCTTATACTTGGATGTTTTTACGAAAATTAGAATGAATTTTTAACGGATTTTTGACCAAGTCTTGTACTTGGTATTTTACAAAAATCAAAATGAACTTAAAGAATTCTAACCTCGCGATGGATTGCTATACGTAGTATTGTTTGAGGTGGTTGGAGTGCCATGGTCTCGGTAGGATGGCTCCATCAACCTTTGCTAGTCGGTACGTACCGGGTTTCACTTCACCAACAACCTGGTATGGTCCCTCCCAGTTGGGTGATAATTTGGTGGCCTCTATCTGTCTTGCGGTGCCTTCGATTTTTCTAAGCACCCATTCCCCGACGTGCAATGGTCGGCGAAGGACGTGTTTATTGTGTATGGATTTCATGTTTTCTTTGTAGGCCTCAGCTCTAAGTCTTGCCACCTTCCTTCTTTCTTCAAGCAAGTCGAGGTCTGCAAGTCTGCTCTGTTGATTCCTTTCTTTTTCGTAGGACGCTACTCGATACGTGGGCAGTGCCAGCTCGGGTGGTGCAATTGCCTCCGAGCCGTAGACCAAGGAGTATGGAGTTTCTCCAGTGGGGCCCCTAGTTGAGGTGCGTACTTCCCATAGCGCAGAATTAAGTTCCTCAACCCATTTTTGGGACTTGGCTTGCAAGTTTTTCTTCAAAGCTTTGAGTACCAGTTTGTTGGCCGCTTCTGCCTGGCCGTTTCCTTGCGGATGGGCTACTGATGATTTCTAGTGTTTGATGCCTAAACGATCGCATCCGGAGGTAAACCTCGCTGAGAATTGGGTGCCGTGGTCGAAGACGACCGCTCGTGGAACGCCAAATCTGCAAATAACATGGTCGTGAAAGGTCTAAACATTCTCCTCGGTTGGGCGAGCGAGAGGCTTGGCCTCGATCCACTTGGAGAAATAATCCACCGTAACAACCATGTATTCGTATCCATTCTTGGCTTTTGGAAACTTGCCCATGAGGTCATGTGGGACGCACTGGTGTTTGCTCGATGGACGGGAGGCGAGGGATGTCGCCATATATCTGACAACTCTTGCACCGCTGGACGAGGTCTTCGGCATCCTTTCGGAGGGTGGGTCAATAGTAGCCTTGGTGAAGCGCTCGCTCCGCTAAAGCACGGGCCCCCGGATGGCCGCCGCATACCCCTTCGTGCAATTCTTCGAGCAGCAGGGTAGTTAAGTCTGGCGGGACGCATCGCAGTAACAGCCAAGTGAAGGAACGTCGGTATAAGGTGCCTTCGTGAATGACATACCTTACGGCCTGTCGACGGATGCGTCTGGCCTCTTGATCATTTGGGGGTAAGGTTCCCGCTGAGATGAACTCCTTTATCTCGTCGATCCAAGACTTGGCTGCTACCTGGATGTCATACATCTTGTCTTCTTGCGTGATGGGGGCATGTCTGACCTCGATATCGAGGTTATAATCGTTCATTATTTCCAGATGCGACTTTGGCAAGGTAATCTGCCCGCGCATTGTCCTCTCGGCCTATTTTTCGTAAGGCGAAGTGGTGGAACCTGGATTTCGCGCGAAGAGCGCGAGAGGAGTATTCCTTGAGCTTCTCATAATGGACCTCGTACTCCTCATTTACTTGCATGACGACCACTTGGGAATCGCTCGACACCTCCAACAAGGTAATTCCTGCAACCTCGGCCCATTCCATAGCTAGTAACAGAGCCTCATATTCTGCCTGATTGTTTGAAAGAGGGAAGGCCAGGCGAATACAGCAAGCCTCTTGCCTCGGGGAATCCCGAAGTTGGATTGTAATCCCGGCTCCCGCTCCATGGGAGTTGACGGCGCCATCGACCATGGATACCCAGTGGCCCCTGGTATGCAGCTTTGGTCGATAGGGGATCAGGGCGAGGTTGACGTGCTCGGTGAACGAGGTCTCTGCTATGAAGTCGGCTAGGGCTTGCGCCTTGATGGAGGCCCGGGGTCTGAAGTGGATTTCGTACCCGCAGAGCTCGATCGACCTCTCCAGCATCCTCCCGGATTGATCCAACTTGTGAAACACTTGGTTTAGGGGGAGGTTTGTGTAGACATGAACGGTATGAGACTCAAAATAGGCTCGCAATTTGCGAGCAGCGACTATCAAGGCATAGGACAACTTCACTATATTGGGATAGCGAGATTCTGGTCCATTGAGGACCTTGCTTACATAATAGATGGGGAGCTCCTTTCCCCCCTCTTCCCTTAATAATACAGAGGCAACTGCTAGGTCTGACGCGGCTAAGTACAGGAAGAGAATTTCGCCTACCTGGGGGGAGCTGAGGAGAGGTGGACTTTTTAAGTACAGTTTTAAATCAGCCTAGGCCTGTTTGCATTCTTCGGTCCAGGAGAAGTCTTTACCAGCTGCTTTTAAGGCTTTGAAGAAAGGGAGACAACGTTCTGCTGACTTCGAGATGAACCTTCCTAAAGCCGCAACACAGCCGTTAAGCCGCTGGATGTCCTTAACACACCTTGGCTCAACGAGGTTCATCAGCGCGGAGATCTTCTCCGGGTTGGCTTCAATGCCCCTTTCAGACATCATGAAGCCCAGAAACTTGCCGTACTTCACTCCAAAAGCACACTTGGAGGGGTTCAACTTCAGGTTATATTCTGCCATCGTTGCGAACGTCTCCCGGATGTCGTCGAGGTGCAGGCCTCCCCCTCGTGTCTTAATTACCATGTCATCGACATAAGCTTCGACATTTCTGCCAATCTGAGATTTCAAAACTTTGTCGACCATCTGTTGGTAGGTGGCCCCCGTGTTCTTTAGTCCAAAAGGCATCACATTGTAACAATAGACCCCGTCGGCTGCTCGAAATGAGGTGTGAATCTGATTCTCGGGGCTAAGCTTGATTTGGTGGTAGCCGTAGAATGCATCAAGGAAGCTGAGATATTCATATCCTGCAGTGGCGTTGACCAGAGCGTCAATGCGAGGTAGTGGATAGCAGTCCTTTGGGCAGGCCTTGTTCAAATCTGTGAAGTCAACACACATTCTCCACTTCCCTGATGACTTCTTTACCAAGACCACGTTGGCCAACCAGGTGGGGTAATCAACCTTGCGGATGAAGCCTGCCTGACGTAATTTTTCCACCTCGGCGCGCATCCCTTTTTCTTTGTCTTCACCGAACCTCCTTGGCTTTTGCTGGACTGGTTTGGAGAGAGGACTAACATTTAACTTGTGGACAACGAATTTCTCACTAATGCCTGGCATGTCCGATGTTTTACAAGCAAAGCTGTTCAAGTTGCTCTTCAGAAATTCAATCAATTCGACCTTTTGTTGTGGGGGGAAGTCTACTCCGACCTTGACGGGTTGCTCTGGGTGCTCGGGATTAATACAGATGTTCTCGTACTCCCCCTGGGAGTTGGCTGGAGCATCCACGACAGATAGTAGCTGATCGACGTCCATGTGGATGACCCCCTGGATGTCGTCCCTTCCCCGCTTCCTTCGCATCTCCACCAGGAAGTTCAACAAGGCTCTGGGGTTGCTTTTGATACACGCGAGCTTGTCACCTACAGGGAACTTGACTCGTGTATGTGGCATGGAGGCCACCATCTCGAAGTCTGCCTGTGCCGGGGCCCCGAGAATGGCGTTATAGGGAAAGACTACATCGACCACGAAAAACTTGACCTTGACCGTCTTTTAAAGGTCTCCCTGCCTGAGAGTGACGTCGAGGTCTACCGTCCCTTTAACTTCGATTTTGTGTGAGGTAAAGCCTTCAAGCCTCGTGGGATCTGGTTTTAGTTGGGAGTCTACCATCCCCATCTCCTTGAAGCAGCGATAATAGAGGATATCGCGCGAGGCCCCGGTGTCAACCAAGATTCTTTTCACCAGGCAGTTGTCGATTCCTGGCGTAGTGAGATATGCTTCAAGGATGAGGGGTTGGACCTCGCCTCAGTGGTTGGCGCCAACTCGCCCCTCGAGATGGACACGCTTCCCTGTTCCCCGTAATACTCCGGCACATTGTACACAGAGGTGAGGGAATGTATTCGTCGCCTCAACTGGTTCATCGAGGTGATCTCAGGCATAATCATGTTGATTACTTGCTCTTTACCAGGATTTATCCTGTCATTGTGCGAAGTCCCATCGGCCTTGTATTCTGCCAAGGCACCTCGCCTGATCAATTTTCTCGATGATCCTTTTGAGTTGGATGCAATCTTCGGTGGTATGCCAATGGTCCTTGTGAAAATCGCAGAACTTACTTTTATCCCTTTTATCGGCGGAGAGGGGATTCAAAGGGAAAGGATCTCTGACTCCGTGCTTTTCTTTAAGGAGTGAGATCAGCGTATGCTTCGGGACATTGAGGGGGGAGAAGGTTTCCCCTTTCGAGGATCTGCCCCTTTCTTTGTACGAATCATTATTCGGTCGCCCGTGATCCAGCTCCTTTTGCCAAGGTGCCCCCCTCACTTCTGCCTTTTCCTCAGCAAAAGCCACCTTTCTTGCGACGTCAAACATTTCTCCCAAGGTGTTCGGGCGTCGAAGCTGTAACTCAATGAAAAGCATTCGAGATCTAAATCCCCCCTCAAAACAAGTGAGGACCGTATCTTCACTGAGGCCCTCAATGTCGTCATAAGTCCTTTTGAATCGCTCTAAATAAGGCAAAAGCGATTCACCCTCCTTTTGTTTGATATTGGCCAGATCTCCTCGTGTCTTGGGGATGTTCCCGGCTGTGCTGAATTTATCCATGAATAACTTTTCCAAGGCATTCCAGGAATCCACCAAATTTGGCTTGAGCGAGGTAAACTATGTTAGGGCCTTTTCTGATAGTGTGCTGGGAATGGCCCTGCACAGGTATGCCTCATCGCTCGTGACCAACCCCATGGCAGACTTGTACCTGCATATGTGTTCTTGAGGGCGAGACTTCCCAGCGTATAATACAAACTGGGGGAGTCTGATGTTTGGGTCGAGGGCTACCTCTCTGATCCACCTTGTGAAGGGCCCGATTTCGACGAACCTCCTTAACATTGGTGAAGGTCTATGGGTCGGGGCCGAGGACTTCTCCGTACCGGGTCTTTTTGAAGCTGCTTTGGTCGAGACCAGCTGGGTTTTCGGATGATGGGGAGAATGATGCGACTCTCCTACCTCGCTCTTGGTCTTTGAAGATGGCAGAACGCGAGGTCGAGGTCGTGAGTGGCTCGCTCCCGGCTGCTTGTCTCGTTGTCTAGCCTTGCTCAATGCTGGGCCTACTGGTCCTTTTGTAGGTCGTTTCGCCCTATCCTGGGTAACAAAGGTAGGAAGGGGAAGTGTTTTTCCCAGTGTCTGCATCTCAGCGTTCAGCTGCATGTACTGCTTCATTAACTCATTTTCTTTTTGCAGACGCTCCATTTCTGCGTGGAGGTCATGCGTGTCCTCATTGGCTGCATGGAGAGACGTAGTCCTTGAGGAGGCTCTCCTCCGGTTTAGCTGTTCCCTGAGATCTGGTCCCCTCATGTCTGATGGGGTCACTCCCAGCCTTTCTAGTGCGGGTCTTCGTTGATATAGGTCTGTAGCACTGGAGAGGCTTCTCTGTTCATCGGAGGGTTCTTATCCCGTCCAGCAGACCGTTGGGAATGTCCTTTTGAAACCATGCTTTCGATAATGGTTGTTTCGAACCTGTGTCAACTAGAAAGGGCAAGTAGTTTGGGATATCTGGCTTTAGACAGCGAAAGAAGGTGTGCCCCTAGTCACACAAGCTTGAACGCTCAAGGGAAGAGGAAAACTGAAGTGCAGTTTCCCGGTAACGAAACCAACTGATCAGGCCAAGAATTTCCTAACCAGGTTTTATGTCTCCAAATAGGGGTTCAAGAAGGATTGCCCGCGCTCCCAGCACACCTGCAAAAAGGCCTACACGGAGGCAAGGCTCCGATAGACTCTCCGACGGTCAAGTTAGATTGGTGATCGGAAGAATTCAGAGATCCCGACCGTTACACGTGAAGATACCTCTGATTTGCAGAGAGAATATTGAGAGGAAAAATAGTTTTTGGAGATGATGGTGAATAGTGAGCGTACCTGCCTCTGACTTCCCTTTTGTGTATATATACCCTGATAAGTCAGTGCTCCTTTCCTCTTACATGCAAGGGAACTTATCCCCGTGTAAAGAAACTTGATTTACTCCCCATCGGACAAGTGGCACTTGTCCGTTGGGAAGAAGCAGTTTTGGCTATCAGCCTTTGTAGATTTGACAATGACAACAGGGTAGCATGTCTCTCATGCATTTAATGCCCTCAACTACTTTGTACTTGAGACAATATAAAAATAATAATCATTGGGAGAGTAACTAGGTCTCACCAATAACCTTTAATAAAGATTTGGAGTCCACTGCTTATGATCGATAGGCGAGGTAGGACGCCTGGCCACTACCTCGCCCCTCAGCACCTCGTCTTTAAGGTCGTGAGGTTTCCTTTCGTCTTTTGTCTCTTGTACTTAGCCTCCGTAAGCGATTCCGTTAATGGCCAAATTAAGTGTCAACCATTAATTAAACCATTCACGGGGGGAATAATCGATTCGACCGTTCAATATATATATTGAAAAATTTCCCAAGTTTATTAGTTAATTATTTATTATTTATCTAATTTTATTTATTTGATCCAAATTAATTAAAAATTTTCATAAATATGATATACATTAGATACATAATATTATTATAGGAGTTAATTTACTATTTTATTTGATGCTTACAAAAAGATAAAGAATTTTGGAGTATTAATATATATATATATATATATTTTTAACTTCACTTTTCAGTTGAGTTTTAGTAAAAGGAAAATTGGTAAATTTAGTTTCAAATAAATTTTATTTTCTGTGAGATAAATCTCAAATTTATTTTTTTAAGTTTATATGTTCTAAATAGAATTATAAACTAGTAATATAGTTTTTTTTTTTTTAATGAAAATTCAATTAAAATACAAATATTTAATATTTGTTATACTTTTGGTCAATTAAGGAAATGAGAAAAAGGATTCATATCATCTATTAGCTTTATCAAAGGCTATTTACAAGTGTAGCTGTCTTTCACTATTTCTTTTTTTTTTTTTTTTAACCATATTTACTAAATTATTTTTTAAAAAAATAAAAAATTTGAACCATTTAATATATATGATGATAATTTTATCATCTTTTTAAAAAAAGATTATTTAGAATTATAATTTTTTGATAATTTTTGGGAGGAAAAAAAAAAAGAACTATATTACTAATTTATAAATTTGTTTAGGACTTAAAAATTTTTAAAAGATAATTTGAGACTTACCTTGTCAATATAAAATTTGTTTAGGACTTAAAACTTAAAAAATAATAATTTAAGACTTATTTCGTCAAAATAAAATTTATTTAGGATTAAACTTGCTAATTTTCCTTAAGTAAAATTAAATTTATCCTTCTAATAATATTATTTGTTGGATACATATCAAATTAATTATAAATAATAATTAATAGTTAAAAGATATAATTATTAGAAATTATGATTATTATCAAATTTAATCTTTAAATCACAATTTATTATAGTCAAGAAGGTGTAGCTCAGATGGTAGTAGTCTCACTTATAATCTAAGAGGTCATGAGTTCTAGACACGATAGAGGCAAAAATACCTCAAATATCCAAAAAAAAAAAAAAAAAAAAAAAAAATTAATTGATATTAATCGAGAATATACTGCGAGCAATTGATGTAAAAATGGCTCTAGTGATATCTACAGTTAATTATATCTCATATTTATATTACATGACATATCTACATATATTTACAAGGTTAGAAAAAAGTATCACATTACATACACACGTTACATTTATATAAAAAAAAAAATGTATATATATAGAGAGAGAGAGTGTGTATTGTTTGAAAATGTTGTCAATATATAATACTCATTTATTAATTGTCATTTTTGTGTTCTATTCAAATTCAATTTTTTTTATGTCGAATCTGAATTAATAAGTTAAATATAATTATTTTAATTGAATTTTCACATGATTGTCATGCCATAATAGTATGTATATATATATATATATATATCTAAATAATAATAATAATGTATATATACATATATATATATATATATATATATATATATATATATATAGAGAGAGAGAGAGAGAGAGAGAGAATGTTTTAGGTAGACTGATAAGAGAAAAGAAAAGCTGTGGAATTATATTGGTGGAAAATGGAGACAGATGGGTGGGTACGGTACGGGATACCCTTTCTTCCAACTTTGCATCTTCCTTTTGGTTTGCCCAAATATAATAGTTTCATTGGATTTCACATTATTTATTTTTTATTATTATTATCTTTTTAAAGGGCAAAAAAGCATCCGTATTTTCATCATTGAATCGATTTTTTGGCCAATTTTTAATTTCATCCATGTAAAATTATATAAATAATTTAATTTTAATTAAAGTTTCAAAAAATATATTATTATTATTATATACATATTCAACTAGTTAAAAAGTTAAAGCAAAAGCACCCAACTTTTCCTATCTTAAAAACAAATTGAAAAAATAAATAAATAAATTAGACATTTTTCTTCTTTAACTTTTGAGTCTCTATATATAATATATATAGGAAAATTGGTCTGTTAAGTCTCGTAACTATTTTTGTTAATTAATTAAAGTTTAAAATTTTTATTTTTAACTTGATAAATTTTATATCTTTTTACGGGCAGTTTATTAAATTCTTTCGGCAAAAAATTTAAACTTTTTGGTCAAAATTCATCACGTGCTAGGTTCTGATGATGATGATCCTTATAAAAAAGCAGTGACGATAGTGTTGACGTCTTTTGAAATGAATAAATTACACAATAAGTATTCACAATATTACAAAACTCTAAATTCAATGCGGTTTCACTTCTCACCATCTATTGCGATGGTCTAACTATTCTCTCCGCTTCTTAGTCCGGAGAGAAACAAAGAGAAGAACAGTGTCTGGACTGTTTTACCCCCCTCAAAAAATCATTACGTGCTCAATACGTGATGAATTTTGACCGAAAAATTTAAATTTTTGGTCGAAAGGACTTAATAGGTTGCTCGTAAAAAGATATAGGACTTACCAGATTAAAAATAAAAATTTTAAACTTTAGTTAATTAACAAAAATAGTTACCGGATTGAACAGACCAATTTTCCTATATATATATATATTTATATATTTTTTAATTTTAATCCCAATAAAATTAATTTGATAATCAATTCAACTAAATAAATATATTTTATCAAAAAAAGAAAATTAAAATAATTAAAAATAAAATATAAAAATTCAATTGATTATTTTTTTTGAAATTTTGAGACAATTTTACACTATGAAATATCAGATCATAAGCGAGGCTATTACCGGACATGCAACAACTTCTTAAGAAATCATGATAAATATTGACTCTTATTGGTAATAAAAGATCCAACATAAGAAAAAAAAACACTGCAATTTAGGGGAAATATTGAAGCAAAAGATGCAACAAAGGACACAGTTTTCTTTAAGAGTCATTCGGAAACAAGCCCCATTTTTAAAGCCTCGAAGCTCCTTTAGGATGATGGATGACAATGTCATTGTAGACATCTAAGGTCAAGAAATCGTCCAATACTGACTTCGTGCATTGCCTTGTGAACATCTTGCATGCTTCTTTGTACATCCCTTTCTTGAATTTCTCCTT
>JAXGGT010000002.1:7469967-7504871 GCA_035583425.1 Marsdenia floribunda
TTTCGTCCATCTGGAAAACAGCAGGGAGTGTTTCAATTAACACAGTAGCTCTAATGCTACCCTTTTCAATTCCAGCCATCTTTTCTGCTCTCTCAAACACATTGTTCCATATTCTAGCTTCCCTGCCATACAAAACAAACACATCTTTCATATATATCCTCTTACCAAAACCCTCACGTGAACACAATTAATTAAATTGTCACTTGCTCTAAAAGATTAAGCAGTTAAAAAGGGTTAAATTAGCATTTTTTTCCTGAAATGGAAGAAAAATTCACATATCCCATAATAGTGAGAAGAGAAGGAAATTAAAAATGGCGACATACCTAGAATGCTCCATTTTAGGCAGATAGAAGAAGGGACCAAACCCTTCACCCTGTGTGCGTCGAAAAGCTGCATAGTTATGGAAGAAGTAAAGACCGAAATCAACAAGACAACCTGTTGCTGGCTCCCCATCGATGTAGATATGTGCTTCTGGTAAATGCCAGCCTCTTGGGCGAACAAAAAGCTTTGCTGTCTGATCATTAAGCTTATAAACTCTATTTCTAGCTTGGTCATGATAGCTTATGCTTCCATTAACGGCATCCCTCAAATTCACTTGTCCCCTCATCAGATTCTCCCAATTTGGAGAAAGTGAATCTTCGAAGTCAGTCTGTTTATATTCAATTCAAAACTCAATTCATAATAAATTCTAACAAAACCAAGGATTTTATTATTCTTATTCTTATTATTATTGTGTTCATCATAGACATGAAAAAAAGCAAAGCAAAGGAAAAAAAAAAAAAAAAAACAATAGCTAAAACTCACCATGAAAACTTTGGCTCCGGAATTGAGAGCATTGATAATCATTTTCCTCTCAACAGGACCAGTAATCTCAACCCTTCTATCAGCAACAGCAGGAGGCACAGCAGCACAAACCCAATCACTTTCTCTAACATATCTGGTCGCCGGATCAAACCCAGGCAATCCTCCATTGTTGTACCTCGCCTTTGCTTCTTTTCTACATTCCATTGCATACTTGATGTGATTCCTAAACTCCCTCTGCAAATCAGCAACAAATTGCAAAGCATCTTTACTCAAAATCTTTGCAAACTCCGGATCATATCTTCCCCTAACATCTACCCCTAAAGGAACATCATAATCCATCTCACCATTTTTCCCCATACTTTGAGTAAATGTACCAAAACCCAACATTTTTTTTTTCCCTTTTTCTTTCTCCTCCTAAAAATCAAAATCAATCTTATATCACTCTTGTGAGATGCGTGCAAAAGGTGCAAGAATGAGTGAATAGATGAGATTATTACGTGTATATATATAAAGAAGCGAGAAGATAAAAGGATAGATGCGAAAGGTGTCATGGTTACGATGAAAAGATTAGAGAAATCATGTCAGTATGCACGTAAGAATGGCGGAGAGAATGACGCAGCTACATACTCTTTCCTCCATGATCAATTCGAAGGATATGGGCTATATGTGGTTTTTCTCCATTTTTATCTTGATAATTGTGCCAACCTCGAGAGATGTGTTTGCTGAGGATTTATTGGGATTGCTTATTGACAAGTGTCCACAAGTTATGATCCATCACTCGCGTGGCACTACTATTAAAAGAATAAAATTTAAGGTGTTTTTCAATTTTAATTTAATTAAAGTTGAATAAATAAAATTTATTTTTTTAATGGATATTCTAGTTAAACATTATTCTATATTGGATAAAAGTCTTCTCTCACTAATATAACATGAAAAAATAAGTTTGTCAATTGTCACTTTATCAATATATATACTAAAATAGTGAGTCCTATTATATTAAAATACTTTTCTAAAATTAATAAAATTATTGTGAATTTGAGTTTTCACATTGCTCGCCTAGAAGATGTCTAAGCGATTATTAAGTAGGAGGCTAAAATCCTTTATTCAATTATGCATTTTAAATCCGCAAGATGCACTTAAAGTGTGTCAAAGTAGATAATATAATTGAATCGTTTATAACACGTTGCTCACGGTTAGAGAGTGTATTGTGAACTGGGCTCCCATATCTCTGAGCGGTTATTAAGTAGTGGCCTAAAATTCTTTACTCAATGATGCATTTTAAACCCGTGAGGTACACCTAAAGTGTGCCAAAGCATATAATATCATTAAGTTGTTTAAAATAAAAGTAATATTATACACTTTTATAACAAAATAATAATAATAATAACTTACAAAACTCATCGATTATATTCTTATAAAACTTATAAACTAAATACACATTTTTCCAATACTAAATTCATTTTTAGTAAAGTTATTTCATTTTAAGGTTCACTTAAAATGATTTTTTATAAATATAGTCGTAATTTAAAAAAAAAAAAAAATTACAATACCTTTTGCTTCTATCATAATTCGAACCTACAACCTTCATAATTATAGATAAAATTACTATTATCACGACAATCGCTTCTTATCATAATATTTATTCACTAAGTAAAGTGTATTAAAATAATTTCATTTTAAATATCATACATCATGAATTATTATACATCATATTTCATCACTTAATTTAAATATATTATGAATAGTGGAGTTAATATTATTATATCTCCAGTGTTAAAATCAGTGAGCTTAAATCTTCCAAAGAAAATAACAAATTATTAAAACAAAAAGAGGGGAAAAAAAGTTGATGAAACTACATAAAATAATAAATAAAATAAACACATAATCAAAGAGTGAAATAACCATTTGTGATACAAAAAATAAAGCGTGAAAAAAAAAAAAAAAAAAAAAACCAAAACATAAGAATTTATGCGTATTAATAGAGAAGGGAGAGAAAATAATTTAAAAAAAAAAAAAAAAAACAACGTACCTAAAATTTAAATTCATATCTCATTTCTTCTTTCTCTAATTCTTATATATTTTTTTATTTCTATAAACAGAGAAAAAAAATACAAGTTTGATAAATATAAGGAAAATTCTTCGATTTAGTCCCTTAACTATTTATGTTTTCTCGAATTGGTCCTATAACTTTAATTTTATCCAAATTGAATCCTTTATTTATTTTCTATTTCCCAAATTGGTCCTCCCAACCAAAATTGACTAAAATTTGATCACTTTACCGGCATATCCATTAAATTAAAATGGTATTTTAGTCATTTTATGTTAGAAAAACATAAAATAGATATAATATTTTAGCCAAAATACTCACTTTTTTCAAGAAAAGGGAAAGAGATGTGAATAAATTTAATATATATATTCCATTTTTTCTTTTTTTCTAACATGAAATGATTAAAATACCCTTTTAATTTAATGGATATGCCGGTAAAGTAATCAAATTTTAGTCAATTTTGGTTGGGAGGACCAATTTGGAAAAACGTAAATAGTTAAGGGACTAAACCGGAGTATTTTCCACAAATATAATCTCTCTACATATTGAACAAAACTTTTTCAAGAATTGGAAAAAAAAAAATAAAAGTTTCTATTTAATAACGAGTTGAAAAGGTGAAAAGTTTGTATAGATAGAACAAATAAAATATACTAATTATTTGATAAACCAATAAATAGAAAAGAGAAAAAAAAAAAAAGTATCGAGATATATATTAAATAATTAATTATATAAAAAAAAAATTCAAAATTATATATATATATATATTACAGATAAGTCATTGGAAGAAAAAATATTCAAGAAGAATGTCTTATAATCTTAAATATATATATAAGATATATGTGTATATATATATGATGAGTTTATAATTTTAAAATTATTTTATAATTAAAATAGTATATTTATTTTTATTAAATAAAGTAATAAATCTTTATATGTATATGTATTTTGTCTACTTCATTTAATTCGACTATGAAACTAATCAAAAATAGTTGAGAGGTGATTATTAACTCCTTGAAAACCTTTCAAAATTAGACATATTTTGTAATTTTAAAAACAAAATTCAGTGGATTGGCATTGGATCAATCCTTTATTGATTCACCGAATATTAGAAAATAAATAATAATAATCAAGCTATTAGGAAAAATAATTTTCTTAAATCAGGACAAAAATATGGGAATGTTTGATCACTAGACTTGAATTATATATTATATTGAGAGAGAGAGAGACAGGTCTGTCAATGGATTTAAAATATTCGGATTCAATCCTAAAAATAATGAGTACGGATCTAACTTTTTTATATTCATACCCAAAAATTAAATATTAATTAGGTTCGGGTATAGAACTATAAATACAGTACCCAACACATACTCGATCCGGTAATTTTTAAAATTAAATATACAAAATTTAATATAATATATTAATTATGGTGTTAAAACCTTTGAGAGAGTTTTTCTTTTACTAAATTAATAAGAATATATTATTTTATATATATATTTTTTATCATTTATTGTATATTGTTTTTTTTTTTTCAATTTTTTAAAAATAGAATTTTTTTTATAACTTTGTATTCTTTTTTACAACTTTAATAATTTTATAATATTATATTTTAATTTATAATTCATTTTTGATGAATCATCAATTGTGATTACAATTAAATTATATTTTAAATATTACACCTTATCATAATAATATAAATTATATTATAAGTCATTTAAATATAAATATTAAATTTAAAATATTTGAATTATTTTTTAAAACATTAAAATCTCAGGTAGGGTATATCCGATTCGGACCCGAGACCCCATAAAATTGGGTATGGTACAAAATTTTTGGATCTGTCAGGTATCAGATAGAGTACGAATCCAAAAATATTTTCTCGAGTAGTTTCATACCCAATAACAAGCCTAGAGAAAGAGGAGGGGAAGAGATTTTTTTTTTTTTTTTTTTTTTGTGTGTTAAATAATTAATTCTTCAATTACTCTATTTATTTATTTCTTTTTTTTAATGGACATTTATGGCAATAAAAGTCCAATCACATTATAAATTCATAAAGATGAACATGGGTTTTAACCAATTATCCTTTTTTTTTTTTTAATGGGGCATTTGTGGTAATGATAGCCCAATAATAATATAAGGGCCATACAATTTCTGAAGCCGAACGTAGATGAGGGTATTTTGGTATTTGTATAGAGAAAATTCATATGTTCTATGTCTAAATATTATACATTTTTTTTTTCAAGAAAATGTATGTTGACTTGAATCCACATACTTTGACCATTTATTTTGAATCTTTTATCATTTGTGGACTTATGTATCCGAGAAGTCTTAAGAATCTTCCACCTTTTTGGCTTTTGTTTTGTAAGAATGGGAGTTAAGACCAAATTGAAGCATTTTAGAAAATTTATCCGATTTTCAAAAGAATCTTCCTAGGAGATTTAATTATCTGTATCATTAACTTCTTAGTATTTGATAATTATATTGGACTCTGATTAACTTAGGATAAAATTGAGTCGAATTCTTTTTAATGTAAACTCTTTTAATATTTATTTTTTATTCATAATGTTTGAACTCAATATCTTATTTTCTTGTGAGTTGAATTAACGGAAAGGTGTTTTAGTATGGTGTAGTTAGAATGATAACATAGAAGAAAAGATGTGTAATATATTTGTGGAAAATGGCGAAAGATGAGTGGGTACACTTATTTAAAAGTTTTGTAATATGTTTTGAAATTTGGTATATTTTTGTACATTTATTTTGTATTTTAAATGCAAATCGTTTAAGTTTGACCATTAACCATTATAAAAAGAAACACTCACTTTTTTTTTTTTTTTTTGTTTATAAAATTAACTTCTTTTATATATATATATATATATATATATAATTAACTAATGAATTAATATTTTGATCAACGTATGTATGAATGCAATAGTCTTATCTATTGTTTCATTCACTTTTTCATGTTCTACATTACTCATAAAAATATTGATTCAATAAATTTTAATCACTCTAAAAATATAAATCAATATTTAATTTTTCAAAAAATATAAATCAATAAATTTAAATATAAATGTTTAATTATGATAATATTTTTTCACAAAACTATAAAATGTACAAAAACGTAAGTAAAATAATAAGTTAAATCGGTGTTGACAAATAACCAATTCGCAATGAATAGGGAAGGTATAGTAATGCTATGAATGATTCAATATCGAATACAGGTAATAATATCAGCAAAAAACGTTTTCCTGTGCTTTCGGACATGCTAAGCTCCACATATACTTGTACAGTCAAAGGAAATTGATTCTGTAAAAAATACGATCAGTAAATAAAAATTTACAGAAACCACATCCTAGGTGGATCATCAATATCGTACCGAGGGCATCTTTAGAGTATACCGAATCAATATAGATATCCTTTTTCTGACAAATCAACGAAATTTAATTTTAATCGGTATCGAAAGTGAGTGCTAAATAATTCCCTCTTTGCCTTACATCTTCTTTATTGATGTCAAACGATGCTCCGTTCAACAGAAAATTCTTCCAATGCAAGAGATTTTCATATTCCCCGCAAATGCTAGATTTAGAAATTTTATCCTTCAAAGCTGTAGAAGCAATTTTTTGTTGGAATCTTTGTTTTTATTATTATTATTATTTTGAAAAATGAGAATCGTCCAGTAACAAATAAGTGTAATAAATCGGATTCTATCAAAAAAAAAAAAAGGAAAAAATAAAATAATTTGAATCAATAGTTGTGATGCATTCTTATATTAGATCGAGAACCAAAGACTCAACTACAAAATAAGCGAAGTTTTAGCATATGGAAAGATAAAAGGTGCAACTTATAAACATAATAAATCAAAATTATTATTTTTAAAAAACAATAATAAATAAAGTCTTAAATATTATTTTCTAATTAATAAGAAAAAAATTTACAAAATTAACCCACCCTCAATCTAATATTGTGTAAATTATTGACTGCTTTCCGTTGTATGTATGTGGTTATTATTGTTTAACTTGTTTTAATTCTTTTTATATTTATATTTTTTAATTAAAATTTAATGTGATAATTTTTTTTTCTACTGTATAATTTCTCAAACTTAACTATATCTATTTTATCATCCGGTCACTATCTTATTACCATTTTAACTTCTTTTTTTTTTTTTTTTTTTTATAAAATAAATGAATTAGACAATCTTCTAACATCTTACCAATTAAAAAGTTTCCCACATTTTATTTATACATGCTACATTTTTTTTTTATACATAAAAAAGAAAATATTGTATTAATCATAAAAATTATAAAATTATCTATAATTTAATAAATTTATTTTATATTATCTAAACTTCAATAACTGTCTAAAATTTTAAAAATTAAATAAAATTATCTAAAATTTATTTTTAAGTGTTAAAATTAGCAAAAAAAAAAAATTAATAACTGTTTTGATAAAAGAAGTCCTTTACATTCTTTTCAAATATATATTACATACTGAATATTATTTATTTAATTATAAACGTTGAAAAAAAAATTAAAGTTAAAAATTAATTAAATAAAAATTTTATTTAAAATTAACTATAACAAAAAAAAAAAAAAAAATGCATTGGCAACTTTATTTATTAGAAATTAAATATTAAAATAAATTCCCATTTACTACTAATAAGATTAAAATTAATTATTTAATAAAGTTTATTATAATTTTAAATATTTTTTTTTAAAAAAAATGTCATAAATTTTCGTCGGGCTCTTCACCCTCAACGTGCTTTATTCCGTCCCATCACGCTCCCTGTGCTTTGAATTCAGTAGCAAAAATTAACCCATTTAATATCTAGTCAAATTTTTGGGGAAGAAAAAAAAAAGAATGAAAGAAATAGACTTTTAAATGACTCTTTTGCACAACTAAAATAGTTTTAAGGAGTAAATCAGTTTTTCCGTTTTTTTTTCCTTTTTGGTGGGAAAGAAAGAGAGACTGCTTCTGGCAGTAATTACTGATTACAATGCATCCGAGCATCCAAACAATGACACGTATAATATTAGCAAAAATTTTTCTGGAATGCCAGACTCAGCAAACAACCTATATATATTCCTAAGTGCATACTTGCTAATGGCAGGCTACTAGCTGCTCATACACTATTTTCATCCCTGTCTACACAAAAGAAACCGAGGCAAGCAAATAACACAAAAATGTAAAAAAAAAAAAAAAACAAGGAATAACAGCAGATAGACAAAAAGAGAGAATATAAAAGAGATTCACTATGCCTCTTTTTCCCTTCTGTCTAAGACGAAGAAAACAGAAAAAAAAAAGGGGGGGACGGGGGGTGGAGGCGCGCTAAAGCCCTTTTGAAAGAAATACCCCCAATCATCAGGATGTAACATTGTTGAACCATATATTTCCCAGTGGTTTGGAGCAGCCATTCCATTCTTTCGAATCAATACTTGTAGCAGCAGGTTGAGCAGTCCGCCCCTGAGTCTTCAAAAGAATGGGCAGTGTTGACCTTCCTTACCAGGATCAAAACACCCATAGATAGTTTTCTTCAGTTTGAAGACACATTTTTGATCAGTCAATCTCTCCTTCCTCTGGATCAGTTGATGGAAGGCTCTGTGGCTCAGCCTCTTCTTCCTCCTCCTCATCATCTGGTTTCATGTACAAACCTAACTGCTCCAATGGATTACTGCTTGCCGGAAACTTGAAACTACCAAGACCCTCTTGTGAATGATCTGGACTTTTCTCTTCTGTGAAGCTCAGGAGATGTTCATCTGGTGCTACTCTGAACATTTCTAGGTCTTCCATGTACCGACTATTATCAATTATATCAACCGTCTTTTCCATCTGGAAGGAAACAGTATGTACAGTTAAATTTCCAGATGGTGACATGAACTTTTGCAAAACGGATCTTTCGTAAAAGCCTAAATCCTGCAGGTAAAGTCAAAAAATCACCTTTTCCAAAGCCTGACGAGCAGCTTCCCTTTCAAGTTCAATTTTCCGCCGAGCTTCTGCTGCAGCTTCTTCTTCAGCTTTTCTTCGTGCATCTTCTGCAGCTTTAGCTTCTGCCTGCAAACGAGCTTTCTCTGCCAAAGGCAATTAACAATGAGTCACAAGGTGAGATAACAGTTCCAACTATACGAAAGATAGATGGTTAAATACTTCACCATACAACTCAAAATTGCAGGAATTGAGGGTAACATAAGGACTGGACTTGATACCTTCTCTTCGCCGTCTTTCCAGCTCCTCTCTTTCAATCCGTAATTTTTCAGGATCCAGCTTTTCACCCTAATCAACAACATTTACCACTGAGAACAGTACCATGAAATTAAAGGGAAAGAACATCCATTACTTTACATATGCATATTCTCACTTTATCCAAGGTCTTCTCTTGTGCCTTGATTATAGTGTCTGCAAAACGGCTTCTCAAGAAAGCTGCACGGTATAGCGTTTTCGGGGAGACTTGACTCTCTGGTGGAGCATTCTCGTCTAAAACGTTACAGCATGACGGGTGAGATGATGCCAGAAAACTAATAGCACGCAGAATCTTCATTGATTTTCATAGCTTACCATCTTGATGGTAGTCAGGCTCAGCAGGAACCAAACGTGACCCTTGATTCTGCTGAGTCAGGACATCTATAGTATCTATAGAGCATACAGAACAACATCAGATGATCAAGAACCAGGATAAATCCTCGTAAATTCTAACCCACTCCAAAACCCCAACAAGAAGGGAAATGTAGATAAAGGAACAGAAATTTGTATAAGTCAAGTTTCAGCACCTTCAGTCTCTTGATCAACAGGAACACCCGTCTTCTGCTCTAGATTTTCCATGGGAATTAAAGATTCCTGAAACCGAAACAAAGACGAGAAAAAGGTGAGGACTCCACCATACATCCACGCGCAGAATGTGCAATTACAAAACCACACCATGCATACCTTGGAAGTAACAACAGGTGCAGAATCCTTTCCAGCATCTGACTCACCACTAGATGAACTTCCTGAGTCAGAATCTGTAAATGTTTCATTGTTAAACAGATTGACACGAACAAAATCCAGAAATTCAAACATACAAATAATATATTTTAAATCACAATATGCCACATCAGAACTTAAAGGGCGTAAAGTGTAGACAGTTGCGCTAAAAGATCTACTTAATGCTTAGCTAATGAGCAAAATTTTGTAGGTAATGTTCAAAATGTCATGCCCAATGACATTGAAAAGTGAACTCATAAAGATGTTCATTGCACATTATATAGATTGGAAAAACTAGATAGCATGAAAAGGTTATAACCTCCAAGAGTTGGGGGAAATTCCGACAAATATATTGCAGAGGAAACTCATGCACAACTTAGGATCCATTTGTTTTGACATAAAATGAGTTTTTCAGATATAAAATAGAAAAATGAATAACATTTTTGTTGATTGGATCACACTAGGACAATATTTTCCTTTGTTGGTATTGCTATCATTGGAAAACATTTTAGAAAAATATAAATAGATCTATAATAGCATTAATCAATATACTCTCTAATATATTTATAACCACTGAATAATAGAATTTAAATAATAGTCTGTTATAGAAATAAAATTGTATATAATTATTGATTAAAATCTATTTTATAAATTAAAAGATAAAATTATGCATTATATGTATCACCATTTGTAATACAGACTTACAAGTCAAGTATAAAATAACTTAAGAAAAAGGGACAAAAATCTACTTTATACCAGAAGTGTAAAATTGACCTTAAATACATATTGAAATTAAATTTCTATTTCAAAGATAAATCCGTGTATGAAACTAAAAATGGTGAGAAAATTTCATTGTAAGTTTAAAAAAGATAGAAGTTGTATACATAAGATAAATTCAATTTAGAAATAAAACAATATTCCATGAAAGAGAGTAAAATTTACTCTGCAAGTTAAGAGACTCTTGCAAAAGAAACTATCCATGAAATATTGACAAAATCTTCCACTAAATAATGATAAAAATCTGCTTTATAAGTCAAAAGATCAAAAATATGTTTTTGGGTTTTTGAAAAAAAACGAGGCTCGTTTTTACATTTTCTAAAACTCTATTTTATATTAACTTCATTTTACAATGAAACAAATAACATGAAAAGCTGGAAAACGGAATCTTCATTTTGTGTCAAAACAAATACACCCTTAATCGTCATTTAGGACATCATTCCTAATAAAAAATTCATTGAATAAATATAAAAACAGGATACCAGAAACATTCCCTAAAATTTAACTAATGTTGGCAGGTCAACATATATAGAGCTGAATCTCAAATGCTAAACCTAATGTCTCTGCAAGAAGATATCAGTATCATACGGAAGTGACAACAGAACTACACAACACATAAAACTGTCTTGATTTAGAACATCATGCCTAATAAAAAATTCATTGGAGACCTTGAATACATATTTGGGGTGGGGTTGGGGGCTTGGACACCAAAAAACATTCCCTAAAATTGTAACTAGTGTTGGCAGATCAAGAGCTATGGAGGTGGCCCTCAAAATTATAAACCTAGAGACTCTCTATGAAGATATCAGTTTAATAGGGAAGTGACAACCGAACAATACAACACATCAATATTAGTCTTGATTTAGAACATTATGGCTCATAAAGAATTCATTGAAGGGCCCATTAACTTTGCAAGCAGTATTTCAGCAGTTCAATGCTCTTGCTCTACAATGCAGGAGAGATTAAAGTTCTAAGGTAAAGGAAGAGAATAGCAGTTTTGCTTCAAGACAATCAGAAAAATAATTCCAAGTTGGGCGTCCTTAAGAAACTTAATCATGTTCCTGACCCCTCAAAAATATCAACGCAAGTCCAAAAAAAGCAACCACAAGAGACCAACCTTGGGCACTTTAATCCATGAAGTGAACCGACTTCAGTAACCACAAGGTTTAAAGGAGCACAAGGTGCAGAAAATTATCTATAATGCAATTCTGACGCTTCTTTTCATTTTCTCCTTCTAAATCATTCCCTTCAATTCCTCGTCATTACCTATTTTTTACCCTCTGCCCTTGTTATGACTTGCCAACTAGTATTGATAAATTAAATTTTATAAATGAATGAATAATCAAAAGATATCTTTATCTTTTATTCTATTTTTTAGAATTTTAAGAGCATTTCTTAAAGGATGCAAATGCACAAGTAAAGCAAGTTAAGGAAAATGTTAAAAAGTCAAGAAGAATTCAGTATCTATTAATTCCTCCCACAGTCTCATAATAATTGTCTCAATTTTTGCATTTTTTTTCTAGTTTTAAAATTTTCCCTTCCTGAAATCAATGAACTATTTATTGATATTTTCAAACTTTACCTTGTCCAGAAACTAAACTGTTACATTAATTGGTTCACGATTCTCAAGATTTGAAACTATTTACTTCCAAATACACCTACTAATGGAATTGCAGAATTCCATAAAAGGAGATCCTTATCACTTTGATCCAAGTGGATTGCCAATAGGAAGGGTGGCACTAAACAGCGTGAAAATATCATTCCAGTAGAGGCTATAAAAGAAGGTCTCGGCAATAATTCTATGGCTCCTTTTAGCAAGTCCCTTTGTCCAAACTCCTACCCTTTAAGATGTCTAGAAACAAATGGCACTATCCAAAAACAAAATATCTTTCGCATAACTATCACATTTAACCTCAAAAGGGCATTGATATGTCACCAAAGAAATGTGGTTCAAGTAACTAGCCTATGATACAAACTATCCTTAATTTTTCTAACAGTGAACATTTCGTTTTGGGAAGAAAGTGATTTTCAATAATTTTCATGTGTTTTTTTTCTTTATTTCAAACTAAGCTTTAATTAGTCAAACTATCCTATTTCAACCAAACTAATTAGAAGACAAAATAGTTAAAGATGACCAAAAGATCGTTTTTAAAAAGACATCTTGCGATGAAACACCAAAACTTTTAATCCGACACATATACCAAAACTTTGACCTGTAGGCTCAAACACCATTTGATGGAAAACTTGCAATTCATTCCAATGAAACAAGCACAAGCACTTAGCTTTGTCCTTTCATATCCACATGGGTGCCTTTGTTCACAAGAGATGCTATGTGTTTGATTTTTTATATGACTGGAAAACAATACTCACAAGTTTTAACTCACATCAAATGCCAGTATAGTTTAGATAATTCTCAAGGACACAATTGCACCAATAGCTCATGAAGATAAAGTTCTTCACAAAGATGATCCATCTGAAGTCCAAAACAAGTGAATTTCAATGAAGATGCTCCAGTATACAATGTTACCACAGTTCATTGTCACCACTTTAGGATCTTAAAAAAGTAGGTCTAGTAGGGGCACTTTCCATGAGAGAATTGTCGAAGTTAATCATGTTTCCTCCATACAATGCTGAAAAATAATGCCAAAAGAAAAAGGAAAAGATATTCAAGGGCGGAAATTGATTGAAGTTGGATATTCTAGGATTTATTTGGAGAGCAAATCTTTTAAAAAAATAACCTTTTCTCCATTGAAGTTTATTTTGCAAACAAATGTGATTTTGGGTACATTTGGATAACCATTCAAAATGACAAATATAACTTAAAAAAGGGTTGACTTGTTTTTCTTTTGTAAAGGTGGTATTTGTGTTGTTATTTAGATAAAGTTTTATTTTGAGAATAACAAGAATGATAGGTAAATAATGATGGTTTTGTTATTGGAATACATTTGAGGGAAATAAAATAAAAAAAAAAAATTTCTCACTTTTGTCCTATAACTATGTTACTTTCCTAAACTAAATTCTACATTTTTATTTTTATGGAACTAGATCCTACACCTATTTGCAGTTACCTGCATTAGTCCTTCTAACCAAATTTTATAAATAATTTAGTCGTTTGGTTATGTGCTATCACGTGATCACAAGATTACAAGAGTTATTAAATTGAAAATGCCCTCAAAATATTACCCATGTGATGAACACACAACTAAAATGATCACATTATTTGGGGAAAAAAAATTGTCCAGAAAGACCAAATCAAATAATCCTAAATAATTGTAAAGTCTAAGTACTGTAAAAATAAAAATATAGGATCTAGTTCAAGAATGTCAGATAATTATAAAATAAATAATATGATGTGCTATTTGAAAATGTAAAGGGACAAAATTATTTATTTTAAATTTATTTATTTTTCTTTTAAATGTTGTCCAAACTAGTACAATTTTTGAAATGAAAAATATGTCAACCTTTTCTAAATAAAACTCAACCCAAATATACCCTTTACTTCTTTTTATAGCTTGAAATGAGTAATTAATTATTTGAATAAAAAATTATCTTGACTAGGCACAAGATTTCCTATAACATCTTCTAAAACATTGTCTAGGACATTAATCGAAATAAAATGTGTTAATTAACTCAAAAACTAACACCATTACTTACCATTAAGTCAATATTTACAAATTTTTAAAAAATAAAAATTATAATCACATTTAAAAAACTAATAAAATATGTTTTGGATATTTTTCAATGCGATTTTATTTTTATTATTAAAAAAAAAAAATTATAAATATTGATTTAATTAAAGGTAACAGTTAATTACATGTGTAGTGTCATAAGCAATGTCCTAGAGAATGCCTTCTAAGAGATTCTACATCTTTCGAATATAATTGCAATGATAAATTTATAACTTGAATGTAAATTTCTTCTTCACCATTAAAAAATATTCCTTTTTAGATTTTTTTTGTAAATGATTTTGACAGATGTGATAAATGGGATACGTTAGGTAGGTGAACCCTAAATGAGAAAAGTGAGAGACAACTTTTTTTCATTCAATAGTGTTGTCCAAGCTCATAAAAGGAAAGTCTCAATATTACAAAACTCAATTTTTGTTTTTTTTTTTGTTTTTTTTTTTTTCTCTCTAAATTATAAAAATAAGGGGAAAAAAAAAATGCCTTTCCAAACACACCCCTAGTCTTTGGAAGAAATGAAAGAAATGACAGCAAAGATTAATATATGGAAATCTAATCAATGTAAAGCTTTTGGGGAGAAAAAGAAATTAGGAAACTTCCCATAAGATAATTGATGCAAGAGGGGAATCAAGGAGCCAATTATTATTCTCTACCAATGACATAAGCCTAATAGAATAAGGAAAATCGATGTATAGATACATCCTAAAGTATGTAGGAAACTAGAGGTTGTTAACCTGAAAGCATATAGGAAACTACAATAGAATAATAATCAAAATTTTGAGTTCTAAAAGAACTATGCCACCAAAACTAATAGTTAGTAAAAGAATAATGTCTAATGGCTGCCTAATTCTGCATCAAAAAAGAACAATGCTTTTTATGCACACTAAGTATTGTGTAAGCACGCAGTTGGAGCAGACATAATGAAAACTTTGATTTTGATGGGATCACCAATATCTAATTTTGCCTAGGGGAAAAATTGTTATGTGCCCTACTTATGGATTGGGTCATAAGACGATTGACTATAAGTTGGCCTTCCTCTTGGATAATTTTTCTCTTCTTATTATTATTTCCCCTTTGTGAGGAACCTATGATTATTAAAAGATCGGGCCTCTTAAGGTAGCACTCACCTAAGAGCTCAAGAAGAGGGAGCTCTTAAGACCTCCAGAAGAATGGACTTCATTTTTCCTTCCTCTTCATTATTCCATAAGAACAACTTAAATAGGCTTCAAAGGATAACAAAACCTAGGCCTAATTAGATTAACTAATTAGGTAACAACTATGGTAGGAGATAACATGTCTAGTTAATTTAGATATGAATCTAAGCAGAAAATAACTAAACTGGAAACATAACATTCTGAAATAGAAAGTTCCTAAAGCTTCAAGACCATTATTTGGAATGTTCCTAATATGTATCCCTAACAAAAACCTTATCCATGATGTAGGTGCTCCTATATATTCGCATAGGTTGCCAAATTCTTAAAGGGTTACCACCTAAAACATATAACCAACAGATGTCCACATACTACTAAGCCATGAAGTTTACTTCAGCTAAATCCTTGAAGAATTCCTAGGGTAGAGGATCCACTTGTGTAAAATGTAAAAGCAGCCATCTGGTTTCAGTTTGAGCAATTAGTAAAAACTGTAATACTGCATAGTCATACATGAGGAGAAGATGGACAGCAAATATCAGATTTCCTTGCACCAGGGCAGGCAATTAGAAGTGGATAAAATGGGAATACCCCCAGTAATGGACATAATCTAAAGTCACATTAACCCATTTTTGCACACAGAAGAGGCACTTCAAAATTAAAATCAATATCTGCATCAAGCACACAGGAATAAGAAGTCACTAAATTTGGTATAAATAAATCCACTATAATCTGGATATGAATTGAGTTCAAAAATACACATCCGACAACTAAAAAATCAGAAACGTCATAAATTGGGAACACATATATAGAAGAAATTAAGATAAGATATAGAAAAGGATTATCATTGCACAAACCACTGGATGAAGAGCCTGAACCACTACTGGAGCTACTTGAACTACTGCATTTGCTGTTCCTATGAGTGGTGGTATCCTTCTCAATTTTTACAGGGGGGCAACTGGATGAAGGCAGATCATTTCCGCCAATATCAACCTCTTCATCAGCTGGTTCATTTCCTGGTATAAAGACTGATTAAAAGTTTAATATGGCAAGACAACAACAAAAAATAAAAACCGAACACAAAGGAATCATATACAGCACGAGTTACTACAAATTACCTTTATGTGGTGGCACAAATGAATTGCTAAAGCCTGACTCATTGGTAACCTGAGTATTGAAAATAAAATAAGATTCCTCACCTAATACTTCACAAAAATACATGCAATTTAGAGTATTTATTGTCTACAAAAAGGTACCTCTGCTTTTCGTGGTGGTTTTGACAATTTCTGTTTCATTAGATGGTCATCTAAAAGCTTCCGTAACATAAATAAGGTATCATCACTCAGAGTATCCATATCCAGCTCAATCTCATTCTCGCCATCTTGACTCGAATTGTTAGAACAAGTCTCCTTCAAGAAGTCAAGTACATTATCAGGTAAGTCTCCAATTAAGGACTCCAATTCTGTAGCGAGTTTTTGCCTTTCGATATCAGTCATGACTCTCTTAACTGGTTCTTCTTTAACCTTGTTTTCTGACTTAATAATATTCTCTAAAGGCGTCACCTTTGCCTTTTTCAGAGGAGGCATTAGTGTAGCAGCTTCTGTCTCCACTATAACACTAGACTTCGGAGCCAACTCATCAGTGAATGTTGGAATCTTTTTATCGATAACCTTCCATCTAATTTCAAAAAACTTGCCAAGAGTCTTGGCCATAAAATGAACATCATTTCCTTGTGGGTTATAAGTCATTGCATTTGAAAATGTAAGTCTAACATCAGCAGCAAAACCCAAGGGATCCAAATATTGACCCGAGAGCAGCTTCTTTTTTATTGTCCCCAAGTCCATTGGATGCTTGATAACATTGAAGTAATCAGGAATGTTCAATTTGACAATATCAACTGGTTCATTAAAGACCCAAGCAAATTCATGAGCCATCATTCGGTTCAAAAGAGTCTGACATTGATTCATCAATATATAGTTGTTAGCATTGGGTGGCATGATTTGTGTCTCCTGTAAGGCTTGAGTAACTGGCTCAATTCGTTTGACATGGAGGCCTTTGGTACGGGGTCCATTTCTTCCTGGAGGATTTTTTTTCTTTCCAGGTGTAACAGATGCTTCCTTAACAGGTCTCTGGATACTTGTCATGGGTGGTCTCTTTTGTCCATTAGTGCAACTATGTATGTCACTGACAGGTGACATCACCACAGCACTAGCATTTAATGATGCTACTCTTCTCTGCAAAATTCTTACCTGCTCAAGCTCATCCTTCAGCTTTATTTCCAAATCTTTCCTCTCCAAGCGGGACATCTTAGACAATGACAGCACCCGAATGGGCACACTGAACCTATCACGCCCATCACGTTCGTTCAAATTAATGCATTTCCTCTTTGGAGCACATGAATCCTCTGACGGAGTCATCTCAGTATCAAGCCGGACAGAGCTTCCAAACCCTTCAGATTCAGCCATTCTGTCTGTAGTGTGCCGGTAATCAGGCACAATGCCAGATGAGTAAGTTTTCGACACTTTCCTGGATTTCCCCATCATTTTGACTACCTCTTGTTTGAAGCGCCGAATTGATTCCCTTTGACCAGTGTACTCTATAGGAACAATCGGTGCCATAAGATTAGGGAACCCGAAATTCTGCACATATCAACTCTTACATTCAAAATTCAACCTCCAAATCTCGAAAAATCACACAGGAGTCCAAACTTCCACGGATTCTGAGTTAACAGAATCTTCCACGTCCAAAAGATTCCTCCAGGCGCCCAAAAATGCAATTGAAAATTGTGAACTTCAACAGAAACTTCCAATCTTTCTTTTGTTTTCTTCTCAAGATGGGGAGAAAATGATATTTTTCCTATATTTTCCCTTAGGGTCAGAATCGAACTTTCTTCACTTTATTCATTCACCCATTACAAGTTTTAAATTTAAATCAAATGGTGCCAAATAAAGCCTAACTGCTAACACATTCACTCAATCCAAACAAAACCCTAAAAAAATTTTATCTCGCCACTCCCCGTTCCCCCTCTCCGCCAAACCATCCCGCCCCTTGATTCATTCAAATTCAAAGACCAAAAACAAAATTAGAAACCAAAAAAAAAAAAAAAAAACCGCTAATCATACCTAGACTACACAAGCTGAACACTCAATCCCTTTCCCATTTAAAAAATTAAAAAAAATCAAATGAAAACACACCTATAGAAGTCGAAAATTTTCACCATAAACACAAAAATAAAAAATGTAGTACAGAAAAAAGAAAACCCCGAAACCCTAACAAAAATTGCCTAGAATAAATCCAATTTTAAAAACATGGATCTCAAATCGAATCCTCAAATGAGTACATAGGTCGCTGTTTATCGGCTAAGCCGAGCTCTCTTCTGTGTATATATACATAAACACAAAAGACGAGATGGAGAGAGAGAGAGAAGAGAGAAGAGAGGAGAGAGAGAGAGTACTTACGAGTACGACTTGTAATTGGCTCTGCGGGTCTTTAAGGCTTCGCTCATCTCGCTCTCAATATAAAGGCGATTAGCCACGAAGCCCGCCGCTCTCACAAAAATCTTGACCGTCCATTTTCGTGATGTTTGATTAGATGATCGAACGGCTAGGGAGCTTTCTTCAGCAATATTTTCCTTTTTATTCCCCGAATCTGTTAAATTTAGGGTTGAATTCGGTGGATTTATATTTTATAGTATAGTCCACGTGGCTGATTTTTTATAGGGTTGTTGTAATAATTAGTAAAGTTGTAAATGATCAAAACAATATATATATATATATATATATTCTTTGTTAATTTTATTTATTATTAAATAAACTTGGACTTTTTTTGAAAAAAAAAATTACTATTTAATTTCCTATTATTTTATAAAAAATAATTACTGTGTATTCATCTTGAAAAATATTTAGAAAAAATATTGTAAATATAATATTAATTTATTACATGTTAAAAAAATAAAATTATATTTTTTTAAAGTGATAAATAAATAAAAAATTAGTCAAGATGGTTTTGACTTTTTATATTGACACGTGAAAAAAGGACTGGAAGTGAAATTTTTAGGCTTTTGTAATTATATCCTATTTTACCCTAATGTTCGTGTCAAATATTATATTATTATTATAAAAAAAAAAAAAATAGATGAATTTGATCCTTTAAATTATATTTTGTTGAAAATTTTTTTATTTTAGTGTATATATAAACAACTAGTGAGGAACTTCTCCTGACATATTGGCTAGATTTTTTCCCTTAGAACTCTTTGCTTGCCAAGAGGTCTAGGGGTCGAATCTCTCCTTCCTCCTGACTTACCAAGAGGTGAAAGGTAACTTCATCCGGGTGTTCTACAGTTCGAGATATATTTGTATGTGCAGGTCTTCTCGCACTATTGGTCCTCCCTGAATGGATTAGTTTGAGTCGGAAGAGTCCTGAGATACCACCTTCAAAATATATATATATATATATATATATATGAGTACCTAGTACTAGGTGTAGTACAAATCTCTATACAGAGATCTCTTAACACATTATTTATAATAATTAAAACACGTTCTAATTAATTTAAAAAACTAACGTTGTTAATTTTCATAAAATCAATATTTATAACTTTTTTACAAAATAAAAAATACAATTACATTAAAAAATTATTTTTCTTATTAATCTAAAAATTAAAAGTATTTTAATACTTTTTATTTTGTAAAAAATCACAAATATTGATTAAAGAAAATTAATGACTTAATTTTTTTAAGATTAATTAAAATGAAACATGTTAGATAATGTCTTAAAAAAAGTGTATTAAGGGATTTTGGGTCCAAAATCTCTCATGACATCTTTTAACGATATTATTTAAAATACATAGTAGTTTAATTGACTTCAACAAATTAACACCATTAGTTTCAATTGAGTCAATATTTATAATTTTTTTTTATTAAAATCAAAATTACTAAAATATTTTTAATTATTTATAGTGATAATATATATATATATATATATATTTGTAAGATTACAATGAAATTATAATTTTTATTTTTAAAAAAATTATAAATATTAATTTAATATAAAATTAATAGTGTTAATTTTTAGAGATTTTAGATAATATTTTATAAAATATTTTAACAAATCCCACAACTACTAAAATACAAACTTTCTAATCTACCTTACTACTAGTAGTAGTAGTCTGATCATTGACAAAATGCTAAAAACTCAAATTCTATAAATAAAAGGGGCAAAATACCTATTATATTTTAAATTTCTTTCCCTTTCATAGTTATATATTCTTAATTTTTTTTTTCCCTACGTATAAGTTCTTATCATATTTATTAAACAATTCTTTTTTTTACCCATGTTGTAATAAAAGCAAAAAAATAAAATAAAATAAAAAAGCACAATTGAGTTTTTAAACAAAAAAAAAAAAAAATGTAAAATATTCATTTATTCAAGAAAGTAATATAAAGTCAACTTATATTATCATCTTATAATGATAATCAACTTCATTAATTTGAACGTAGAGAAATCTTTGACTTTGTCAACTTTAACATAAAAGAGTAATTAATTTTGTCAATTTGAACACGAAGGAATCATCAACTTTGTCAACTTCAACATGAAGGAATCATCAATTTTATCGACGACAATTTAAATAAAAATTTAAATGAAGATTCAGTAAGCCGATAACTTGAAGTAGTGCTCAATCGAAACACCTCACATTACACTTATGTTTTATCAACAACTTGTTTATGACATTTATTTGCTTTCTCCAACTCATGTTTCATCTCTTTCTGCACATCAACTAATTACCCTGCTATATATATATATATATGTATGTATATGCCCAGTCGAAACATTAACACTATCTCCATTGGAAACATAATAAAGTCAAGAATAAGATGTGGTACTTAGAAATTTCAAATATTCTATCAATTCCTGAACATATTCATGGTGATTATCATATATATCACTTTCCTACTATTTCACCAAAATAAAATATTATCTGAATAACAATTTATTATATAATTTTTTTTAATCATTTTAAAAAATAAAATAAAATACACTTTTTTCGATTCCAATTTCACTTAATATATATATATATATATTTTCTTCCAAAGCAAAATTATCATTTTTTTCACTTCTTGCATTAAAAATTAAGACAGTATTTTTATTTATTTATGTTTCTGCAATTCTTCAAAAAGTAATAAATAAACTTTCTAGGCATATATAACTAAGAATTTCTCACAATTTTGGTTAAAGGATTTTGGGTTGGCACTATTGTCAAATTCCTCTCCAGTGGTTTTTTTCTTTTTCTTTTTCTGTGTTCCTGTTTTGTTTTCTTTTTCACTTTTCCCTGATTGTAGTGCAGTCCATTATGCACTTACTATCAGTACCAGTATTCTACAAACAACAGAGTTAAAACTAATTCTCAAACATCCCTTCATCAGACAATCTGGAAGATTCAGTGCCATTAACATGAGGCTGCACTGCCTCATATACATTCACATTTGGATCAGCCAGGATGCTATAATCAAAGTCGTCATCGTCGTCGTAGTCATCTTGACTTTCATCTTCTTCATCATACTGTTTCAATGGAATCCCCTTTGCCTCCCTTTTCAACTTCTCCTTGATTGCATCTTCATATGACATCTCATACCAAACAGTGCCCTTTCCAACAATAGATTTGTTGTGGGCATCTGACATTCGTTGTTGCTTACTCTTCTCTGAATTCTTTGGTTCCCCCCAGTAATCATATCGATACAGAGGGTTGTCGGGATCATATTGATCCTTGCCAAAGTAGATGGGATCTATGTACCTGCCAGGTTCTTCTAATGGAAGCCCAAGTGCTTGCCGGCTGTGAATGCATAACGAGCTAGTTTAGGAACAGAGATAGTATTTCAAGCCAAAAACCTTTACATGAAGAACAGCTGATTAGAATATGAATGTTAATGAGAAAACAATCAGAAGTATGAAGAAAAAGGAAATAATTTTTTATTGAACGTGTTCAGGTTGCAAAATGACAGCATAGACGGACTGTCATCATGAAGATATAGGTAATGAAATAAAGAAATGGAACATGTAATAGTGCTCTTTGCACAATATGGTTTATCCTGGTACCACTACCAGTCCTTGCTAATCTCCTGGTGTTGATCAAAGGCATTAATGTAGGTAGAAAGAACATGCAATAAATTCTTCAGTTATGAGAATCACTTTCTTTCACAAATCATCTTTAATGATGCTATGCTACATCCAGTGAACTAATAACATGGCAAACTTGATTCTGAAAAGTTGGTTTATGTTTTGTCTAGGTGCACAAACAGACTGAGGTCCACTTCACTCCATTTTGTGGAATTTAAAAACCATTATTGCAGCTCATCAGTGTCTTTTTCACTTCAAAGTTTGAAAGAAGGCAATAGGACTTTTTGTGAATAAAAGAATGCATTTGAAGTTCTTTAATGCTCTGCTTATTTATTTCTTTTCCAGAAGGTGGAGTGAGTGAAGAAAATAATCAAACAGATTACCAGCTGATATCTCTGAGGAGAGCTTCTCTTTCCTCAAATGATCGACGCCAGTGGATGAAGTCATATTCATCCATTTCAATATTTCTCCTCAGCTTAAAAATTTTGTACTTTTCTCCTCTTTCTTCTGCTTCCTTCCTCAGTTTGATATGGTGCTGGCATAAAAAGAACACAAGCAACCTACTTAGGTAAAACCTATTCCTTTACAATGACAAATTTTGAGGAATGAAATCAAGTATATAATAATTGTATCATGTCAGAGCAACGCTTTAGAAGGAAACAACTAATAGTAGCATCACACGCATAACTAATAAAACTACGACATATCAAGAATTTTTTTTTTTTTAATTTGCAATCACAATCCAACTTATAGAACTTCTCGGAAAGCTGGAGCACATGTAATTTCAGCATAACATTAGAATGCACAATGGTTAGTACTCTTAGACATCATCTAGTTCTAATTTTCTATCATGCCGTTTGATTTTCATTGTGATGCAGATAGGTGAATAAAATGTCCTATTAGCCATACATTAGCACTTCCGCAGGACAATGAATACTACTTCACCAACAGAACAATGCCATGTAAATCAATGCCAAAAAAGTCCACTGGTTAATCATTTTCAGCATAATGGCAAATACTTCACTTCAAAGCATAGATCAAACTGTTAACTTTGATGTGCGGCTCATAGTGGCAAGCCAAAAAAGTTCCAGATCCACAAAACATTGGAAGGTGTACCTTGGTAAGATCTATATGTTGCTTTTTTGCATAGTTTAACTGTAAAGATGAAGCTTAATGCTTTCACAAACAAAAGTACTGATTTAAAGTTTTAAAATAATAATATTAATCAATATGATTAGTAATATAAAATAGTCCACTAAGAGAAGTTAAGAACTACTACAAGGAAATACTTGTAAACGATTAACAAGCACTTCAGCATGCATATATATAGAAAACCTTTGTGCATATGTCATACTTCTTGTTGAATCATTCTTAGCTTTAAAATGCTTTTGGTACTACTTGCAACATATCATTATAACAGTTGAGATGAGGTTGGGAATTTGCTGAATGATGAAATTATTAAGGCTTTCTATTCTTATCTTTCTGATCTGAACTCTAAAGCCACTCTCTTCCAAAATCAGTCATGCTTCTGGAATAAAGAAAACACCATGGAAGCCACAACCAAAGCCAGAGTTGTCACATCATAATGGGACTACAACATTAATCAGTCAAGAATTCATATAAGAGAAGTGAACACAAAAAAAAAAAAAAAAGAAAAGAAAACACACATACATATATATATATTTAGAGTAAATCTGAAAACTATAACAAACCTGACGTTCAGCCCATGCAGCCTCCAAGTCTAGTTCTTTTACACTTGTTTTCTGCAAGAAAGTTGAAGAATGATCATATAAATATATTAGGGAAGAACCTAATGCAATTTGCCAAAGAAAATGCTTACCAAAATCATTAGTGGAATTAAAGATTTCTTGTAATAAGTTTTGGTATACTCGACACTGTTTTCTTCATCAAAATCTTCCTCATCTGTTAACTCTGAAAGTTTTTTGTCTTTATAGTTATCAGGATTAACCTCCATATCATCCAAAATCATCTGTTCAGCATTGTGTATCTGCCATAGCTGCATGCAAAAGGAGGCTTGCAAGCTGATGACTGTATGTGCAAAGTAAATCTATACTTAAATTTATATATGCTTAGTGAGATGCGACTGCATATCAAAGAAAAAAAAAATCTAAGATTTCTGAGCTTCTAGCTCATTCTGAGTTAAAATATGGTATAACAGCCTGATGAATCTCAATGCTCTAAAAAGATTCATGTTCTATATTAGACTAATTTCTATCAAGGAAGATCATAAAGACATAAAAATGTCAGACAAGAATGTTTCAGTTGGGCTACTGCCAATTAGGAACTTAAACTGAAATAAAAGCTTCTCCCAATTCTTCAGAAGGTTCATTTCGTAGCGCACTGAAGGTTTCAAAGTATTAAGGAGCACAATGTGTAAATCACCTTAACAGGAAATAGAGATATTTTCAACTTTATATGAGAATGAACTCCATAGGTCACAAGTCAACGAAAAGGAAGATTGACCCAGGTGAAAACTTCCCAACTAAGTTCAGCACTTACCTTGTTTCCTCTGGCTGCTTCCCTTTTCCTTTAATGAGTTTTCCACAGGAAAGGCATAACAAAAATTTTCAAGGATTCTTTGATTAGCAAAATATATTTTTTGACTAGATTTATTTGCAATGATAATATATATATATATGTATTACAAAAATCTCTTTCATATACAACAAACAAGTACTTTATGGTGAAGATACCAAGTCATATCCCTCAGTTATTATCTTCCAAGCTGTATGTCCCTACCAAGATTTTCTTTACAGTAAAATTTAAAAAGAAATTCTAGACCAAACAAAAAAAAAAAAAAGAACCCACAAAATGAAATTTCTGATGCAAACACATTAACCAAAAGCCTCTTAAAGCATATTTATAAGAAAATAATTGAATTCTTCTCCAAGGGCATGGGCCTGTACAGCACACCAATTTAATGCTTCAGGTCAAAAGTTGGAATAAATCAATGGTGAGAAACATTCCCATGTGTGCCAACCCCACTCATAAGAAAAATGACAATGCTTTGTGAGGAACTACATTTGCATATAAAATTTACATTTAAAGTTTGCATGCAATTTGGATCCCCAGAAATTGTGAGCCCTTGATTCCTTTTTTAACTAGAATTTTTGACCATGGCACTCACATTCTCACGATAAATAGCTCAGGGGCTTATTGCCAAAGGATGCTACAGCCACAGGAATCAAATTTACAAGTGCTACTTAGCTTATGAACTTGAATGAGATGTATAGACAAATATGAGATTAAATACAAATAAAATTATAACTGAGACAATATCCAGATTGGCAGGTATCAAACTGCAGGTACTTGGGCAAAAAGCAAGCAAGGTTCACTCACTGGGATCCTCATAATTTTAAGCGCACAATAAGCACAAAAGTCAGACATGGCACACAAAAGTAGCATTTCAAGACACACGAGCAAAAGTCTCAACCCCAAGATAATCAAAATAAGGCTTAATGTATTTTGAAGATCAAACTAGAGTAAATATTGTTTGAAGCCACTGCAACAAAATAGAAAAGATAACAGGAGCAAAGAGGTGTAACCATACAAGATATTTGTTGATATATTAGGAAGATCACAATTGAAGTTCCTTTGAACTTTCCCTTTTTATAGTTTTTAAAATGTTTTGTTCTTTATACTGTTTGTAAATGGGTACTTAGAACTTAGAACTTACTTTGACAATGACAATACATACAATATAAAATTTTACCATGTTTGTCATTTGCGCATTGAGAATAACTCAAGACACGAGAAGAAGATGTAAAAGAACAGCTCAGCAGGCACTACTCCAGAAGCAAAAGCTAAAAGAATTAGAGGAAAGATTTTGCATCAACAAAATTGATTTGAGAATGTCCCAGATGAGGGTTCTTTGAGTTCTTCTGAAAGTCCAATGAGAAAATATTAAAAAATATAATTCTGATTTCATTTTAAAAGCCAGAATTATGCACGGTAATCAATGCTCAAATTAAGCTAAATGTGTAGCGACATAGCAGAAAATCACAGGTATTAATTACATCCTAAATGAGGCATGAAGTAGATACAGGTTTCTCTGGTAAATAGAAGTTACCTTGTCAACAAAAGGGTGATTTGATAATAGAGATTCCTCTTCCACTTTGATGCCAGGATCTTTCTTAGGAATCGGACTTCTACCACATTCACGCTGAAGGGAAAGATGCAACTCCAAAAGAAAAGCTTGCAATTAGAAACAATCTTTGACAAATAAAAAAATTAAACTGTTCAAGCAACATATTTGGGCTAATTGCCCCTACAAAAATTCAGTGGCTGTTCAAATCAACCTACAACTACAAAATTTTCTATTACAGAAACCTGGTATCTTTTGCTTCTCATGCAGCAAATTTCTAATCAATATGGAAAAATTATCACAAATGACAATTGATTTGTCAGGATTGAATTGGGCATAAGATACTCAAAATGGGATAAGATATCCCAAAATGACACAGTGTTTATAGAAATGCTTGAATCTAATTTCTTATCCCCTCATTCCACATGTACTGAGATATTGGGAGATTAATGGCAACAAGAGATACGTGGACTTCTTTTTAACAGCCTTCTAGTCAGGAAGTTCCTCAAACAGCTCAAGAGATAATGCCACCTATGATAGCCTAAAATATATATATTTTTTCCTTTCCCGTCATTTCTTTATCTGTATTAGTCTACGATTCACCCGATAAATGCATGGTAACAAAGGCAGACAAAGCTTCAGATGAATCTCAGCCATAGCACTGAAAAGTAAAAGGCAAACTCACACGCAACTCATCCAGATTAGTGTCATCATCACGATGAAATATTGGTGGCAAATCAAATCTGTGGAATCTGTAAGCAAGGAAACAATAGGATAAACCAGGTAATAAGTTCAATCATGACAAACTGTTTTGCAAGTGAGATAACGTATGAGATCCTTGGGGAATAATAGAATAATGTCAACATTTAGGTATGATCAAAATACAGAAGACACCCTATATCTGGGTCCACAACTAAAGCATAAAAATAAATAAAAGTAGAACTTTGGATAAATACATACACTAGGTGATCTATATTGGGATCGACAAAGCGCATCTCAATGGGAAACCGAAACCGGTGAGGATCTCGTTTTGCCTGCAAAACAGGCAATTATTTGTTGTGATGAAAGTATACATTTAAACAATGAAAGATAGAAGTAATGCTCTTACTTACAAGGAATATATTTGAACAAAGCCATCCATAAGTGATAAATACCAGCACATGCATGTCAAGTCAATGACATATGACTAGGTACAATACAATCTCCAAATGAATCCAGATGGAGAAGTCATATGTCATACCCACATAAAGCTGAGATACTAACTAATAAACCAAATATTATATTTTCTTGCAATTTCAGTATTTACGTTTCTTTTGCAAATCCTGCCTTTAATTTGGCAATCCGTTGGATTTTGATATTAGATAATTTCACAAGGCCTACCGAAATTTACACAGCCCCAAGGACAACCAATTAAGAGAAAAAGAATCAGATTAAGTTGAAACTGATCAGTCATGCAAATAATTTCAAGTACAAACTAGAAAACTGAATGAGGCAGCTCTCTGGAAAGGTTCAAAAGATACATGGAGTAAAGGTATTCAATGGTTCCTACTGCAATTCAAAGATGCAAAATAAAGAAATATAACGGAAGCATTTATGATGAAAATAATTATCAAATAGAACGTTCAAAGAGAAAATTATCAGGTTACAAGCCTAGAGAATAAGGAATCCAACAAGAATATCAGCGGAAGAAAAGTCAAAGAGTGATGTATATGACCATAGTCATAGATAAGCACTCCATCACTCACCAAAATTTCCACGATGACATGCATACCAACTTTTATGTGGTGGCGTATCCAAAACCAGTCATTGCGCTTTATAGGAACCCATCTGAAATGCATTTAAAAATGTCAAGTCCTGGAAATTCCAAATGCAAAAGAAAATGGGAAAAAATTCTGGAGAATCAAATCAGTTAACAATCAGACTTCACATTTTAAAAAAAAAAAAAAAAAAAATTAATGTATTTAACATGTAACATCAAGTTCTAAAAGTGCACAATTTTATCATCCCGGGAAATGATTCCAAGTGGATATAAGTGCATTAAAGGATTGCTACTTGCAACTTAAAATACAAAACAATTGTTACAGAGAACAGATGATAGAAACAAATAGCAATTAGTTTCGATTATTCAGTTATTGGAAATTAAGTGGTAAATTTTATACAATATTTCAAGTATAAATACCAGTGAAGACATAAGGGGACAAAAAGCATATTCTGATAGAAATAAGAGTAACATCTCCTGAACCTTCAGTCAGTCAAGGGTAAAATTTGAAAAACATCATTTATTAGCTTACATAAACCTCTTATCCAGCAGTTGCAACCAAAAGATACTGTAGCAAATTTGTTCTCATCGACATTCACTTTCTCGGTGCTACTTTTTCCTCAAGTTTTCATGATAAGTAAACATCAGATGATACAACCATTTTCGATCATAGTATCTCATATATGACTCCAAGAACATTTCATCCATGCCTTCTGGTTTTTAGATGTCCTAGGTGGCATATTAAAAGCAGCCCCAAAGCAAAGAAGACCAGATGGTGATGAGGATAATAAGGATAAATTTGATGAAGAACTATCAAACATATAAAATGTTCCAAATTTTGATCAGAATTGCCATGAAGAGTATTATGTAGTTTACAAAAGTTTGTCTATGTCAAAAGTTCTTTACAGCACTAGCATGATACTTTATTTTACATCTCCAAAATGTCTTAGAGGGTTAGAACTGCTGGTGAAATTCTGAATAAATTTCTCAGTTCAAAAAGATTATACATAATAAGAAGAAAATCAAATAGAAAAATGAGAATTGCAACTTGAGAATTTCAAATGCTGAAAGATGTTACTATATGAATTACGCACAGATTACATGTAAATTTATCCATTCTTAAACTTCATTATTATTAAGTGATAGATTTAACCCCTATTTATAAGCTTAAGCTTTTAGAGCACATACTAATTTAACATGGTATCAGAAGAGGAAGTGTCTCATGTTTGAGCTTCGGCACCACCCGTTTTATTAGTATTGTCCAAGTGTTGGGCTTTCTTATGAGAATATGTGTTTGGCCCACACGTGAGGGGTGTTAAATGATTAAATCTAACCTCTTTCTATAAGCTTAATATTTTAGAGTAGCTGGTAATTTAATCATTGTTAAGAGATGAGATTTAATATCAAGTGCTTCTCAAAGCAAGGTTTCTTCTATGTCTCGTCCATGTGCCAGACTGAAAAGTGAGAAATGCAGTAAAATAATACTGAAAATAAAATTCTTTTTCCAGAATTTTCCTAGAATAAGGAATGAGTTTTCAACACCTTTCTCCTAGACAAAGAATCTTCAAGTTCATTGTCATTTTTTTTTTTTTTTTTTTTGGGGGGGGGGTGGGTGGGTAGGTGGGAGGGGAAATTACATACTTTCATGTGCAATTTATAAAGCATAAGATCTTACCCATCATGAACACCACCAATGTCCACAAATGCTCCTTGATAAAGGTGCAGACCAGTCACTTTGCCCGCACAAATCTGCACAAACAAGTCTTGTAAGCTTATGCTTCATAAATGAAAGTGGGCAACTAGAATCATTATGATCTAAACAATATCAAAAATCCCATCTTTAAGGATATATTTTTCACATATGGAATAGGGATGAAAATGAGTGAAACAACATTTGTCCTAGTATGGTGCCATAAATAGCTTTACATGAATAAAGACAAGAACTTAGTATTCTGAATAACTATGGATATTTTCATTTCCATTCAATATATTCCTTTCTCCTTTTTCACCTAATGGTGGTAGCAAAAGCTAGCACTGGCATCAGGAATAGACAACTATCTAAGAATAAAGGTCATCAAGCTCAAGTAGTTCTATAAACTCAAAGAAACACAGAATGCACGTGGAGATTTAGTGCCCATCAAAATGCATCACAAGGTATTATAAACATTTTATGAACCATTAGGCTTAAATTGACTGAAACGGTGGGGCACAATTTGATCATCACCGCCTAGATGACAGGTTTTCCACACTATTAGAAATCAAAGGAACAAAGATGCAAATATTAATAGAAATCCAGGTAAAAGTATTTCTGTTCTCACCCTCTAAATCAAGGAATCATTTATATTATGTTCTAGTTACATACAAATTAATGGAAATATTCAGAACTATGGGCCACATAACTCACCATAATTAGAAAAGGAAATACTATCATACACCAGCAAGAGAACAAAGAGAATCACCAAAGCAATCAAATTTCATCATGAAGTACTCCACAAAATCATGTTATGGAGAATTATTTTATTTATCTAATAGGATAAAAATTTCATGAATTAATATCCATTAAAATACACATATATTAACTGTTACCTACGCTAAAAGCAGTTTGTAGAGAAAGGTTAAATTTAACCATTTAACAGCCATCCTCATATGTGGGCTGAAAACAAAATTTTATAATAAGACATATCACGTAAATATTAATCAACAAATGGACGCAGAGACAAGTCTCGAACTTGAGACCTCCTATCTGACAACATGTTACCTTCTCTAAAAGCTTATATTGATAAAGAGGGGTCAAAGTTAACCACTTAACAATATACGAAAGGATTAGTTCAATATCTCTTAAGTGTATTAAAAGACAAGAAATATGTATCTAAAAAGGCTTGGCATTGGAAAAAGGACAGAGGCAGTTTACAGTATAGAGCTAAAAAGGTATGAAAAAAGAAACTTACTTGTCCTGGATAATAAAATGGAAGCTCATACTGCAAGAAAAAGACAATGAATTATAAGACTTCCAAATCTGGCCTATACCAAGTCATAGATTTCAAATTAGCAAACTGAACAATTCATACCATTCCCTCCTTGTAATCCTTTCCTCTTTTCCGACGGCCTGGATAATAATCTTGATCATACTGTAATCACATTTAGAAAGAGTAGATCAATTCTCTGAATATCATATTTGAAAAGGCACAAGCATGTCAAAAAGTTAAATTTCAAAAGCATCATGTGACACAAATAAAACAAATAACTCTGTAAATGTGTCCTGCAGGTTATCAAAAAATCAGAAAATAATGAACCAAATTCCTAGTCTTTTTCTCTTACAGATATACGGTATTCCAGATTGCAGAGCTTCCAATTAATAAAAGTTTAAAAGCTTCATTCTGTGTGCCTTATTGCACTCCCAAAAACAATTTGCTAACCGGCAGCAGCTTATTAGTGAAACTATATCCACACAGGTACATGCCCACTTAAAACATAAAAGATGCAAGAATAGCACTTTCAGAATAACCATAAAGTAAATCTTAGAGCATTCCAAATGGAAAATGTGCATGAAGAACTTATGGAATCATTCACATGGACTTTCTAAGACTACCCTGATTAACTGCAGCAGCAAACATGTAATCTCTCGTACAGAAAAAATTAACAGTTTAAACAATCCCAAAAAGAACTAAAGATAAAAGGATTCAAACTCTACCTTGTAAGATTCCTCCTCCAATCTATCCTTATTAGCTGCAACCCACTCACTATACTGCTTCAAGAACATTTTATATCTGTCCATGTTCATATCCGCAGTATCTGTTGATGACATCTCCTCCACCTTCTCGTAATATACTCTAGTCACATGTTGCAATTTGTGTGCCCCACGTATGAACTCCAGCTCCTCTCTATCTACTTCCCAATCAGGGGGAGGCCAATCCCTTGGAGGTACATGGCGGAGAACCAGTGGCCCAGCCCAAACTGTAGTCAAAGGTTCAGGAATCTCGCCCTTTATCTCAAATTGCTTAGCATAATACTCATCCTCAGTAAGTCCCATCTCCTTAATCTTCTTTTCCCTGTATTTAGGATTCAACATTTTAAAGGCTTCAATAGATTCAGGGTCTTGAAGGGGAACTTCTTCACCCTCATTGAGGGACTTTCTAGCAAACTGGCCTTCTGGAGTGAGAATTTCTTCCCAGGGAGCCCAACCACGCTCAATCCAGTTCCGGCGACGGGCCTCATCTTCAGATTCTTTCTCTTTTGGTCGGAAATTTTGAAGGAAAGCATCGTCATCGTCGGCCACCGGGTACTCATCAGAGCTGAATGCCCTGACGGTGGTGGAGAGGTGGCGCTGCCATATGGGTTTATAGAGATTAATTCTGGCGTGGGGTTTAAAGGAGGTTTTGGAGGGGAGAGGGGAAGGGAGGAAGGTGGTGAAGGAAGGGGCTTGGAGTAGAGGAAGAGACATTTTTGGATTATGGGTGTAGTGGGAAGTGACTTTGGATAAAGTTCGTTTAATGAAAATTTTATGATTTAGTCCCTTAACTATTTATGTTTCTCCGGATTGGTCTTATAACTTTAATTTTATCCAAATTGATATTTTATCTATTTTCTATTTCCTAAATTGGTTCTCCCAACTAAAATTGACCAAAATTTGATCACTTTACCGACATATCTATTAAATTAAAAAGATATTTTGATCATTTCATGATAGAAAGAAAGAAAAAAAAATGGAATAGATATATTAAATTTATTCATATTTCTTTCCCTTTTCTTGATAAAAATGAATATTTTGACTAAAATATTATATCTATTCTATTTTTTTCTTTTTTTCTAATATAAAATGACCAAAATACCATTTTAATTTAATGGATATGCCAATAAAGTTATCAAAATTTGGTCAATTTCGGTTGGGAGGACCAATTTGGAAAATAGAAAAATAGAAAATAGAAAAATGATCAATTTGGATAAAATTAAAATTATATGACCAATTCGGAGAAACGTAAATAGTTAAAGGACTAAATCGGAGAATTTTCCTTAGTTTAATTAGTTATATATATATATATTTTTCATTAGTGTAATATAGGATTAATGAATTACCAAAAAAAAAATTAATAATAATAATATAGGATTAATGAATTACCAAAAAAAAATTAATAATAATATAGGATTAATGAAATTATCTTTTATTAGTGAGTTTAATTTAGTTTAGTTTTTTTTTTTTTTTTTTCCATTTTTTGAATCTTAAATTAAAAATATTTGGATAAATTAATTAGTCTCTGAAGTGGTTTTAAAATAAATAATTAATCACAAATCAATTATTTGATATGTACACATCTAAACGGAAATAAAATTTAACATTTTGAAAATTTTAATCAACTTTTTACACCACATTATGTGAGTGAAAAGTGATTTAACGAAACAAAAAATGGATATTTTGGACTTTAGAGGTGGCTGACTCAGGTCCGCTAGCTAGTCCAAGACATGACTATGAGTCTAGCGATAACTTAGTATTACACAAGTCCCAAATCTTTTAACTTACCAACTAGCATACGCCTTAGAGTTTACATATTTATCTTTAATGATAAGATGTTACCATCTAAATTGATACTCAAGAATTTGTTCTGTCATGATAATCAATGTCAAGTTAAGTGGTAATTTTATTTTTGATTACTATGAAGGATTTCCATGTAATATTAAACATAAATTAATTATCTATTAACGATACTATATATAATAAATATCAAATGAAAAAAAATGTAATTTTAAATTTTAGAAAGATTTGATTTCATATTTTAAAGTGTGAAAATCTTTAGTGTAGTCGTTGCATTACGTGACCCTTATTATACGATATAACTAACTAATCACTTTATGTGGTGCAACGACTATGTTAGCAACTGAAGAATTTACAAGGCAAGGCAGTAGCTAATGATATCGTTTCTTACTAATAAATCATTGTAAATTGTAAATTTATATTTTAAGTAAATTGTACTTTTAATTTTTTTTCTCTTTTAATTTCAGTGGCTTTAAAATTTTATGTTAGAGTAATAAAAAATAAAATAATAAATCGAAACAGAGATAATTTGTAATTAAAAAAAAATTAAAATTAAAATTGAATAATTAGAGGGATTATTTAGATTCTACTATATATATATATATATATATGAATTGACATTTAGAAAATAACAACAACAATAATAATAATAATAATAATGAACAACTTATAAATTCTAATTAAATAGAGTACTAGAAATATTTTCGACAATAATTATATTAATTAGTGAACTAATTAATTAATAAATAAATTAGAGTTTTTGAAGAGACTGTCTAATATAATTAAGAGAAGAACTCGTAGGATTTTGCTTGTATAATTAGCTGTCGCAGTGCTCCGATTGGTGCAAGAACCAACAACAAAACTCCAAGGATTATGCAGATCTGCAACAGAAAAGAAAATTTAATATATTTAGTCCAAATTATTTTATTTTAATATTTTAAATTAGTGATTTTAATTTTTTGGAACAAAAAAAGAACTAATAAATATATA
>JAXGGT010000002.1:7504971-7535269 GCA_035583425.1 Marsdenia floribunda
AAATGACTATTTTACCCTTTTGGTGATTGGTCAACAAAAATTTTGATCGTTGACTATTTATATTAAAGGGTTTTTTGTCATAAAGGACCAAACATAAAAAAATTATGTAATGTTTAGGACAAAATATATTGAAAAAAATATTTGGGACTAAATTTGCCAATTGACTATTTATATTAAAGGGCTTTTTTGTTATAAAGGACCAAACATACCAAATTATATAATGTTTAGAACCAAATATATTGAAAAAAAATGTTTGGAACCAAAATTACCAAAATATTTGGGATTAAACTTGCCAATCTTCCTAATTTACTGCTATCGCCACAACAAATTTTGTAGACTTAAGATTTGTTTAAAAATAAATTATTACTATTAATATCAAAATAGTTACTAATTTTTTTTTAAATTATATTATTTTGTTAAAAAATATTACATTTTAAATTTTTTAATAATTATTTAAATTTTAGATAAATTTAAATAATTTTAAATTTTTATAGATAATAATTTTAATTTTTTTTGTACTGTATATAATATACTATATATTTATATATAACACATTTAATGCATTTTGTAAATGAAAATTGAAAATGAATGTTTTCCTTTATATATATATATATATATATATATATATATTCATGAAAATATGCTTCCCATGCATTTTCTTTCAAATTAGTTGTTTAATTTTAAAAAAATCACTATCAATTTATTATTCCTTTATAATCAACACTTTGAATTTAATATCGGGTAAATTGACAAGTTTAGTCTCCAAATTATTGCATTTTGGTGAAATAGATTTTTAAATTAATTTTTTGTATAAATAGATTCCAAATTATTCAAATCATGTGAAATAGATCATTTTGTTAAGTTAAAAAAAAAAAAAAAAAAATTGCCCAAAAATATTTTCGTCGTTTTACTTAGACAGAGTTCAAGAGAATTTTTAGAGAGAAGATTCGCGTGATCCGAATATACAAGGCTTGAAAATTGACAAGTTTAGTCCCCAAATTTTTCTACTTTAGTAAAATAGGTATTTAAATTAATTTTTTATTCAAATAGATCATAAATTATTCAAATCGTGTCATTCTATTATTGTATCGTTAAATTAAAAAAAAAAACCAAAAACATTTTAGTTTTTTTACTTATAAAATATAAAATAATAAAAAAAAACAAAAATAAAAAAATAAAACTTAATTGGACAGAGTTTAGGAGAATTTTGAGAGAGAAGATTCGCCCGATTAGAATATACGAGGCTTGAAAATTGACACAGCCAAACCCTCAAACTATTTAAATAAATAAATAATAAAAGAAGAAAAAAAAAAAAAAAAAAAAAAGTCAATGGTCGCCAGATTTCTCCACGGAATAGGTTTAGTTATTTGAAAAAATATATATATTTTTTTTCAATTTTATAAGTAAATAAATAAAGTTTTTCTTATTCGAGAGTCAATTAAATATTAATTTGAGAGATATTTGCAAATCTAAAGTTATTAAAAACTTATGCGTTTTTTCTTGTCAAATATTTACAATTTTAAATAAATTATTATTTTTCTAATTTATCTTAAAATTAACTAGTGATAAATTGGTATAAATGTCCCTAAATTTATTACTATTTATTATAACTAATTAATTTTTATACCTTTTTTATTAATTTATCGTTGAAGAATTTTACAATTGTAAAATTGATCCTTTCGGCTGTTTTTCCATTTAATTAGTCGTAAATATATGTTTGTAATCCTATAATTATTAACACATTAATAGAAAAATTGGTAAAAAAAATAAACAGAAAAACTAATTTTACAATTTTAATTTTTTTAAGGAATTAAAACAAATTAAGAAGTATATTATAGGAACTAATTTCATCTAATAATAATAAATTTAGGACTAAATAAATTTTAATATAAATATTTTTAGTTAGATTGAATTAGTACAATCACTCTCATACTACAACACATTGAATATATAATCTTGACATTCTTCCAACAACAATTTCAGATTCCATAATTAGAATAGGACTCAAAGAGAGAGGATTTATAGTCCATATTTCTTAAAACGCCAAATAATTATAAGATGTTTAAGACCTTTTTTTTTTTTTTTTTTTATATATCAAATTATAATTTTTATTAAAAAAAAATATTAATAGAGTTATTAATATTGACTTAATGAGAATACGAGTTGTAGTTCAATTCATAACAGTCTCACTTATACTTAAGTGATCATGAGTTCAAATACCATCAATCTAAGGCAAAAAAAAAAAAAAAAAAAAAAAGGAGAAAATCAATTTATAATAGTCTCACTTGTAACTTAAGAGATCATGGGTTCGAGTCATATCAATCCAAAGTCAAAAAAGGTCTCAAAATTAAAACACAAAAAAAAAAAAAGAAAATCAATTTATAAAAGCCTCACTTGTAACTTAAGAGATTATAAGTTGAGTTACATTAGTCCAAGGCAAAAAAAAAAAAAAAAAAAAAAAAATCAATTCATAGTAATCTCATCATGAATTCAAGTCACATCAGTCAAAGGCAAAATAATTTTAAATTTTTTTTTTTTAAAAATTAATTCTTAATAGTCTCATCATGAGTTTGAATCACATCAGTCGGAAGCAAAAAAAAAAAAAAATCTCAAAATTTCTAAAAAAACACAAAAAGAAAAGTAATTCGTAGCAGCTTTACTTATAACCGAAGAGATCATGAATTTGAATTAATCGGAGGCAAAACATCTCAAATTTATCATAATAATAATAATAATAAGTTAACCAAAATAATACTATTAGTTATAGAAATTAATTAAATGTTCACATATTTAATTTTTATTCATGTACTTAAATAATATATTAAAAGGTTGGCAATCTCAAACTTAAGCATAAATATTCTGAGTAAAAGAAAAAAGGAAGAAGTTTTTATCTTCTTTATAATTGATGATATATATATATATATATATATATATTAATATATGAAAAAATTTTATATTTAATTCTCTATCTTTTTATCTTTGTCCATATTATATATTAATATAATATAGTATGCAACATATATTTGTTGTTAAGACCAGGTAACAACTTCACACAAGACAAGAGTTCTCATAATTAATTTCCCATCTAATGGAAAATCCTAACTTCTCACTGGTTAATTTTCATTTTCCATAAATGAGAAAAAAATGAAAATATATATATATATATATATAGGTGATGGGAATAAATTGTTAATAAATAATACTCTATCAATCTTAATTATAACTTTAATTATTATACACAACTATTTATTTATAATTTTTTTTTTCTTTTCTCAATAAAACTCCAATATTTCATTACATTTCCATTATAATTTTTAGTTAAAATTTAATATCTATTAATGTGATATTTTAATTTTGCACATGAAGTTTGTCAAAACATAATATATATATATATATATCTATATATTGTGTTTATCCTTAAGCGAATTGGTAAGAAACTTTCTTAATTTAAATGAGATTACATGTTTGAATCGTACTCATAACTATTTAAAATTTGGGGACAGAGTTTTCCTCTTGAAAAAGACTTATCAGGTTCGAGTAAGGATTAGTTTGTATATGGATATGACTTAAATGTGTTATCCAAAGTTGAGATATATTTAGGAAGTCTTGTGCAATAATAATTATGGGAAAAAAAGAAAAGAAAAAGAAAGATGAGTTTTTAGATATTTATTCTGACATAGATTTAATTGTACATGTATTTCTAACAGGCTAATATGGTGTGTTTTTATCCTTTTGTGTATTTAAAGTAAGAGTGTTAGATGAGACGGAATCTTTTAAAATATACTTTAAGATATTATTTAAAACATCGATAAAATTAAAATACGTGTCAATTTAATTAATTTTAAAAATTACACCATTAATGTATGTTCAATCAATATTATTTATTTTTTAAAATAAATAATTATAATCGCATTAATCTAAAAATTAAGTATTTTAGTAATTTTTTTTTTTAAAAAATAAATATTGATTTAATGAAAGTTAACGGCGTTGGTGTCTAAAGTTAATTAAACTAACAACTGTTTTAATTTTTTTTTTTTTTTTTTTTAGTAGTTTAGACAATAACTTTGACAATGTCTTTAGAAAATTCTGCATAGCATAATATCATATGAAACTTACATTTTGATACACGATTATATGTGTCAAAATAGTTAAAATATAGTATTTTTAAACTTATATTGAACTACACTTTTTAAAAGACTCTTAACAATGCTAGAGAATAATTCTACTGCTACCAACACAACAAATTTTGTAGACTTAAGATTTGTTTAAAAAATAAATTATGACTATTAATATCAAAATAGTTATCAAAATTTTTTTTTTTTTTTTTTTTTTTATAATTATATTATTTTGTTAAAAAATATTATATTTTAAAATTTTTTTAATAATTTATTTAAATTTTAAATAAATTTAAATAATTTTAAATTTTTTATAAATAATAATTTTAAATTTTTTGTACTTTATATAATATACTATATATAAATAAACACATTTATTGCATTTTATAAACAAAAATTGAAAATGAAATAACTTCCTTTATATATTTTTTTCTCCCAAGAAAATATGCTTCCCTTGCACATATATATATATATATTTTCAGATTTGTCGTTTAATTTTAAAAAAATCACTATCAATTTATTATTCCCTTAAAATCAACACTTTGAATTTACTATCAACTATTTTTATGAACCTTTTTTTTTTAATTTTTTTTATCTCAAATTCGTGATTTGTAAATAAAAATTGATAGTTTCAATAATTTTACCCATTGGATCGTAATAATTTTACCCATTCAATAATTTCATCATATTTTAGGCTTTATCCGAGCCCCCAACTTAGAACTCAAATGACGAAGAATTATTGAAAAATTTCTCTGAAAATATGTTTTTTATTTTTTTTCTCTTTTGTTTTACATTAAATATAGAATATTATTTAATTATATTTAAATTAATATTTTAATATAATGATGTCTATAATTAAAATAATAATAATAATGGCATTACAATCCCATAGGATGCATTATATATTGTTAGCTAACATAAAATAATTTTATATCTAAGTAAGATACTTATTGGAAAATCAATTTTATTAATTCAACTCAACTCTCCCATAATTAAAATTCAAACACCGTTTATGATTTTTAACACGAATTTGCTTTATTAATTTCTTTTTTTTTTTAAATTTAATAAATATATTGAAAAAGGACTGTAGTTTTTTTCTATTAAGATATTATATTTTAATCTCAATTATTCAATTAATCCAACAGTTCATATTATTTAGAATTAGTTTTTAATATTATTAATCTTAAAAAATATAAATTAATCTAACGATTAAAAAATTTCTGAATTCTATTTTTTTTAGTCTTTAAAAGACATAAAAATTAATTTATATTTTAATAAAAAATTTAAATTTAAATAAGACACTCAATTTTTTTGAACATTCTTTTAAACATTTTGTAGAAAGCTAATAAAAATTAAAAAATTATTTGATTTGGTCCTATAATTATTTACGTTTATAAGATTTGTCATAAATATTTAAAAATAAAAAACTTAATCCGTAACTACTTACATATTCTAAAATTTATTCCTTTAGTTAAATTGTCCTTTTTCTTTTTTTAAAAAACATTTTAAATATTCCATTTTTTTTTTTTTTTTTTTTTTTTTAAGGATATATGCAAATTACCTAACTTAGTGTCAAAAAATTCGAAAAATTAAGTCAGAAAGACAAAAAAAAAAAAAAAAAAAAAAGGAAAAATTAAGTCAAAATTAAATAATTATAAAACAAATTTCTTATTTTAAAAGATTTAATAGTAAGTTCCAAGAATACAAATAGTTACAAAATCAAACCAAGAGAATTTTTTGAAAAAAAAAAAAAAAAAAAAGGAAAAAAGAAAAAACCGTTAGAAAAATGGAAAAAGCCGTGTGTTTAATAAGTTAATTAAGAGTATCACTAAATACAGGATTTCAATTATCTGATTTATACTTATAAGGCAAATTGGCATAAATAGTCCCTAAACTATGACCCTTTAGTAATATTAATCTTCAAACTATGTTGAATTGTGTGACATTAATTTTTTTTTGTTAAGTTACTATTTAAATTAAAAAAAAAAATTACTTAGGGCCATATAGGTCTTTTTACTTGAAAAATTAAAAAGGGAAAAAAAAAAAAAAACAATCTTCTTAATAGAAAATTTTAACCAAAAGGACTAATGTCACACAATTCAACATAGTTCAAGGACCAATGTCATCAAAAATATAATTCAAAAACCAATATCACACAATTCAATATAATTTAAGAATCAATGTCACTAAAAATTTAATTCAAGAACCAATATCACCAAATGATTATAGCTTGGTGACTATTTATGCCAATTTGCTTACTTATAAAATTTTTTATAATTTCCATTTTTCTTTTTTAAAATTATTTCAAAATACAATACAAAATATTAAAAATAAAAATAAAAAAAAATCAAATAAGTTCAGATATTGTTAAATAATATAAAATAAATTCAAATGAAAACAAAATAGATGCAAAAATTATACATTTTTTGTTTAGAAAAAATTCAATCTTATTAGAAAAAAAAAAAAAAAAAAAAACTAAATGTTTAAATTGTGACGTATCTCCTCAATTAACTTAAAAAGTACTATTAACGAAAATGATAATTTTACCATAATTTCCATATATAATTTTAGAAGTAAAGTCCTGTAATTTATATATATATATATAAATAGCAAAACAACACTAAAACTATTAACTTTCTTTTAAAAAATAATTAAACCTCATTATTTACTGGATGAAAGTGAAATGTTAGGACATTATTAACCTCAAATATAAAGAATCCGTTAACCATTAATAATCATGAAACCATTAAATATCGGCATTGCCCTTCCAGCTTATATATATACAGATTGACAATACAAAAAAAAAATCAGAAGATATTAGCGCATAGCAAAAGCCCACCTGAAGCAATTCGGCGCCGTTGGTTGTACATTTCACATAAGGCTTCTTCCTTCCGCCCATACATTATTACATAATCCGACATCTCAAAGCATGCCTTTCTGTGCGATCCACAATCCACAACTTTTTCTCCACTATCTTCGGTGCCCATCAAGTAATGATGATCACTGATCAATCCTGGTGTCCAACTGCCATGACTGCTCACAGAGAATGCACTCGGATCTCGACCTGAGCCAGTATCCTACACACACGAAAGCAAATAATGGGAAGGTATTTGTCACAGGCTTAGTAGTAACCAAGGTAGTTTTAGAATCCGTCTGAGGTCCTTCCTTTTAAGTCGGTACATACTAGGCTGAGAAACATGATCAGAGAACAATGACCTAGGAATTGAATTGCTTTTATACGAACTTGTTAATAAAACCAATTGTACAACTCACCTGTTCAGCATCCCATTGTAAAGATTTTTGAGTTATGGGAGTCCTCAATTTGTTGTTCTTCTCCATTAGGAAACCATCATTGCTGGTCTCCCATTGCAGCCAAGGAAGTACAACACCGTCACTTCCAACAGAATTGGTATTAGATCCTACTGGACTCTGGAAATTTTCGGGTATTGCACATGTAGAATCCCTTCTCTTTGTTGGCCCCCCTCCCAAACTTGAACTTGCATCACTCCTTTCTCCATCAAATGATGATATATCTGTATCTTCCACATTTGAGATAAAATCTTCAAAATATCTCTCTGCCTCCTCACTCAGCCGTTTAGACATTCTGTTTTTGTCAATACTCCGCTGCAAATGTAGAAAAGGTAACAACAGTAAAGGAAAAACTCACTTGTGGTGATATAACCAACCATTTGAATAGAGAGAGGAGAAATGGAAAACAAAAATCATACTTTTCTGGCTCGGAATGGTTTCTTCTCAGCGGCGGAATCACCAGAATCAGGTCCCAGTTCTCTCACAATTTTAGAAAGCTCTCTACCACGTTGCTCCTCCAAGATCATATCAGCAAGAAGATCTTCTCTGCGCTTTTGAGACTGCAAATTTCAATTGAGATTCAGCAAGAAGCAATAGATGTTAAAAGTTTAAACAGTCTGCTAATCAACTACACGGGCAATGGGGTATGCTAACCATTTCCTAATACTAATCAGATAACACCACAACTTTTGAGTCTTTGATGATAAATAACCCAGTTATGTCCATGCATCAGTGAATCAGTAACTGCTTCAAAATATACTGTGGCACACTTCAACCTGTATGATTTCTTTCATTTTTAAAACCTCTTTTCCGTGTATGTCACATGTTTAACAATTTCATTCATAACTCATGACCAAAATAGCCATCAGCAGCGCTACTACGACATCTGGTTTCAAAAGAACCATGAACTAAGCAGTTTACAATTTAGGAATAAATGTTAAAATCTCAAAGCCCCAAGAAGTTGAAATATTGGCAAACTAGTTGAACAAGTATCCGACCAGAAATATTTCAGAAGAGCTCTACTTCTGAAGTAGGCAGAGCAACCTTTAAATGCTATACAGCACAAGCAAAAAGAAAATCTACAACATATAAAGGGCAACACCCATAGTTTTGCTCAGCAAAAACAAGTGAAAACATTTCTCAATCCCATCTTTAGATTGATCCACGTAAGTCATAAAACATCTGCTTGGAGGAACAAATAATCTAAAGTTTGATAGTGCCAGAAACATGGAAGGTACTATGACCTTCAACTGTTAAAAAATTTATCCAAGAAGTAGCATTAGGTTGTTAGAGTCAGACTCTCGAGGAACAATCCTCCTGAGATATTCAACAAAAAGACTCAGAAACAGGATGCAGAACTTACTGCACTTTCCAACCAGATAAAGATCCAAAACCATCCTTGGTAGAATACATCTGGATGGTCTAGCTTAAGCAATTGGATGCCATTCAAGTCCAATAATTTTAGCAGAGTTAAATAGATATTCTCAAATGCAATAACCATCTAGTTAAAAAGTCCACACCTAGTCAACTTTGTTATAGTAAATCTTATAATGTTATATTTTTACCCCAAAGATAAATTACATTTAACCCTAATACTTATTAACTCCTATCAATTTGATCCTCATCTCACATTATATAATATATAAACACAAAAATTTAGCAAATTAATCCAATTAATCCTCATTTTTTAAAATTTTAAGTGCAATCATAAAAAGTTTTACCTTTATACTACTAGAAACAAACAAAACCCCAGTAACTATAATGCTAAGGAGTTAGGATAGACCAATAAGGCCGCTCTTCACCTTTTTAGCCAAGGCTTAAAGTGAAAATGGTTACCAAACTTGGTATCAAAATAATTATAACAACAGTTTGATCGTTAACTTTTTCCTTTCTGTTTAAGGTTTGTAATGTTGATTATATTTTTCCTAGAAATATTATTATATCAATCTCTCCTCGTCGTAGGGCTGTCAACGGGTTGGGTCTACTCGGATCTGAATTCAAGTTCAACCAAATTATTGCAATTATTTTACTCATATTTTTACACTTTGTACCCAAATCCATCCTGGATCTGGCTAGTATTTATTTAATCGAGTTCTTCCAAACTGATATTTTATATAATAATAGTTATATTATGAAATTATTTCTAGGGTAAGGAACCCTTGAATAAGAATAGAGGATGGTAAAATGAGAATAAGATTTTTATAAGCCAAATAAAAATTTTAAAATACTTGTTTATTTACTTTAAATAAAAATGTAAGATATGCAAAAAATGGATAATCAATAGATATCCATCATCCATTCAAGTTCAAACCATCTCTAATTATAGAAAGAGATATATGGATCGAGACCCATTTAAATTTGTCCAAATAGACATGAAAATCCATTTTGCCACCTCATACAACCAAGTAATAGCAGATTAATCATTGGAATTTATCTCTCATTTGTTTCAAATGGCAATATGTTCCATTTTGTTAATGGTTGTTTGGGAAGAACTACAGGTATACTCACTCAAAAGTTGCTGTCTTAAATGCTAACTCAATGACATCCAAATGCTACTCAAGTTATTAACCATAGGGTTTAACAAATAAACATAATGCATACCGTCCGTAAAGGTGCCAAAAGGCCCTTACTAAAGTATCATTTTATGTTTAAATGTTTTGTCTAGACAAGGTATCAATATAAGACATCAAGCAAGTTTTCAAGGAATTTTTGTCTGAATATTATTGACAGCAACTTAAGAAAGCAAATTTTGGAACCTCAGGTGCAAGTAGCTAAAGATTTCATAGGCAATCTCTCCTTAAAGGAAACATGAATGAATAAATAAAGTTAAACGGGGTTTCAGATAACAAAGCCTCAGCAAATTCTTTGGCCTGGTTTAGTATTTTACTGCTGGACATGCAAGTAGATTCAACTGCAAATTTTCATTTAAAAATTTAGAGAGCTGATTTAGTTCAAATATACATGACAGACCTCCAGACAGAGAGTTGAAGACATATTTAGTATAAGATCTCTCACGTATTTAACCCAAAGACATAGGATATTTTTCATGTGAAGGATAGAATAACTGTATCCAGTTTTTAGTTCTATGTGCTCTCCAAATTCATGCATTAGATGACAATTACAAGAAAGAGTTTACTTTTTCACCCTGCTAAATCCAAGGAAGCAGAGCACAAAGATCCAACAAAATCTACATCAAAAGCAATTAACATTTTCTTCCCCAATGCCGTTTATGGTGGCCCAAACAACTCAGAAAACTACTGCTATCATTGTTAGCTTCCCCTAGAACCTAGGAAGCTAAAATCAGTGAAGTAATCTTTTTTTCTTGATAAATGCAAAAAAAAAAAAAAAAAAAAAGTTGAATAGGAAAACAAAATAACAAAGAGAAAGCTTTCTGCTGGAAGTATAGAAGTCATAAAAGTAATTATCCATCTCACAAAAATCACATATAAAGTGCAGATTTGCTGGAATGCTTTGTACTCAAATGAAGAAAATACCTGTTCTAATTTTGTTGCATAATCTCTTTGTATTGTTGAAAAGACCCGAACAGCATCAGATTTACTGGAATTATCATTACCCAAAACTGTATTGTTTCTCACTACAACCTATGCAAATTGGAAAGAACGCACATGTAATCTCTAGCAAATAAAGAGTTCAACTGCTATTTTCAGACCTGCAGAAACAAAATGAACTTGCAAAAACAGATATGAATTTGCCATGAGACCAATTTTGCTCCTCAGCAGAAATGAATTTTGACTTACTTGTTCAAGTTCAGTTCGGATCTCATCAACAGCATGTCTCAGTTCTTTCTGCATTGCTTCATACAGACCATTCTTAACATCTTCATGGGGGCATTCAATCTAAAGAGTAAAAAGATGAAAAACAGACATGAAATGGAGAATCAAGAAGAAAAGCAATGGATGGTAAAGATAGCATCTGCAAGCAAACTCAACCAACCCTCTTCTGCGTATAAACTGCTTGAATAGTCTTCTCCTTTCCATTTTTCCCAGAACAAGTGTCCTTTGATTCCTCATCAGTCAAGGCAGATGAGTGGCTCTGATAGTTCAGGTTAAAAAAAAGTTATACATTGTTCCTAACCTGAGAGACTATCATAGTTCATAAGATGTGCCCCTCTATGCTCCGCATGAGCACACAAGAAAAAATAAATAGGAAAAGAAATATTTGATGCATCTTCCATACCATAAAAATCACAAAACATACAAGAATAGAAATCAATACAACATTAAAATGAAGAAGAATCTTACAGAATAACCATCATGTAGACGTGCAAGATCTTTATGGCTGAGAGATTTTCGAATTCGCCGATCACCTGAACCTGACATCTTCTGTGATGAAAATGTCTGCTTCTTCCACTTATCAATGTTCTTCACATCAGAATGACTGCTAGTACTTCGAAAATGATCTGCTTCACTCTGTCATATAACATAAAATGTAATTTTTTCCGCCACAGCAGTATCCTTAACAGTATGATTAATTTGGTTTCTTCCTACCATTTACAAGTACATTCAACTTGACACATAGTTCTTATTCAAATAACTACGTCTGTGAAATTGGAACTGGACCCTGTAGACTCCATCATGCAAAAGTTATGTGCACATATATAAGAGGATATGAATGTTTTAGAAAATAAAGGCGAAGAAAGGTAGAGTACATGTACCATTAAAACATGATACATTTCTTTTTTCAAATATACCAGAAAAAGAAAAGAAGAATTCGTGATATAAACCCTTTGCTCATAATTATGTGACAACAAAGCAAATAGAAAATGTATGTTCTCAAGCAAGCTATATAATGTCATTTAATGAATCATGATAATAGTTTCAATTGAGGTTCAAATAAGTACTTACATGGAAATAAAGCATACTTAAATGATCACAACTTTATTCCTATGTTTACTTTCAAATTAAAGCCAAACTACCAAATAGATACAGCATTTAAAACTACCAGCAAATACTTATTCTCTACAACTTAAACAACGAAGCAAATACTTCTTTTAATGTTGCTACAACCCCAGAAACATTTAATGGAAGGAATAAAATCAAAAAACAGAAAAAGGAACAAAATTCTAACTAGTACACAAAAATTTTGTACACTCTCATGCTATTTCATAAAAAGTAAGAACAGATAGACTGGTTTCACAGCCAATTCCTCTATCACATTTAAGTCAAAAGTAGTTTCTCCATTTTGCACTCCACTAAATCTTTTAACGTCTATGAAATCATTGATAGTTCACCTCTTATGCTTTCACATAACCACGCTAGAACATAATCTATATATCAATTTTGGCATTAGTGTCCAGAACATCTAGCCCCATCCTTCAAGAGAATTTCTCACTAGCGTGTTTAAGCTAAATTAAATAAGCCCTGATGCCACTAGTAGTACAGCTGTTTTGAAAGGATTCCCGAACTTTGTAGAGAAACCAACAAGGGGATTCCCAAACCAAAAGCTCATGCTTTAAAGCACTTCAAGTTTAAAAGATAAAAATAATAAAGAAACAAAAATAATATGAAATAAAGCCCCTCTCCCAGTTTCCAATTCCATGATCCCAGAGCCATAGACAAATGAATAAAACTCAACCTAAATAAATTATAAATAATAGGTAAAGGGCCATTCCCAGTCCTATCAGTACTACATTTTTTAACTTTCATCTTGTTATACTTCTCAATTATTGAAAATAACTAAGGAAAAAAAGACATCATCTTTTCATAACTTTTTGCCTAGTCAGATATAACTTCCGTATACCATATTGGAGGGTTAATGCCTCCCTAAACATCATAAAATAAACCGGGTACTCTAAATTTCGTTTACGCCCAAGGCAACATTTTATACTTGAAGATTCAGTATATAAATCAGAGTAACGTCCCTTTAGTTTCAAATTTCATGGACCTCCTCTCCACTAAAATTGATCTTCCCTCAAGCAACAAGATTTACGAAAAATAAAAACTGTCTTCCTTGCTTTATTTACATAATATAATATGAAGCCACCAAAGAAATTTTTTAGATGCTTACACATGAACTAAATTTACAACTGTTTAATAAAAGAACAGAAGACCTTTATTGTTATTGGTATTCTGTACCTCTCCTATTTATTGTTTCTCACAAAATACACATGAATCCAGTCATCTAAAATCTTTCACGGGTCACAGACTCATTAATTACTCAACTAACATGATTTTAATAATATCAAAGTTCCCACTGACTTAATCTCATTTTATTTGCCCCACTTGGTTAGGTTATAATTCAGATTTCACCTTCTAAGCCCAACTCATTTTTCTCTCTATTAAACATATTCAAATTTCGAAAGGACTTTATAACTCCCTCATTTTTCTTTTTCTGTCCCCTTTTTTTTTTTTCCTTATCATATTAGTAATATATTGCCTTTTTCCTATTCTACTCCTTCAACTACTTTAATCCACTGAATACATAAAGAAACATGTGTGCTTTCTCGGAGGGTATCAAGTATTTCAGATGCCATGTTTAAAAAAAAAAAAAAAAAAGGAAAAAAGGAAAAAAGGAACACAGAGGAAGTATCTTTATTCTTGTAATGGATGCATTCACACTTATTTTCCAAAAAAGGGGAAAAAGAAAAGAATTTTATTCAGCTAGATTACAAAATATAATATCAATTCACCATGTTATTCCAATGGCACCAGTACCAATAGAAAAATGAAATGGTGAGGGAGTACTATCAGTCGCCAATGTACAATCTTCTCAGGATGCTCAGCTCTTATAATTTGAGAACAATAACCACAGATACACGTTGACGCCTCTAGAGAAAAGTCTCAGACATTTCTCTTTTTCTTACCTTACTCTTTCTAACAACTTTTCCTACAATTATACAGACATAATTTGTGCGAGGAATGCAGGCATGATTTATTCAAAATTCAAGTGTTCGCCCATGTTGGAGGAAAAATTAACCAAGAAAAAAACGGATATATAATTAAAAAGAAAAATGTTAGCTTTCACCTCTGAGTCACTAATTTGATAGCGAGCCACTGAGACCGATCTCCTCCTCCTGGGATTAACTTCCGACTTTCCCCTTTGGCCGCCTACACAATTAGAAACTGCAGCTTTAGCTTCGCCACCTACACCGCCACCACCATGTCTGGAAACTGACCTCCCACGTCTCTTCGACGAAGCTGTATCACTCGCCCAACGACCAACATCAGAGCCGCGCCTAGCCAAGCGGCTTCGACTTCTTTCACTACTCCCTCTCTCCTCAGCATTACTTCCACCACTATTATCCTTAGAAGAAAAAAACTCAACAGCTAGATCATCAAGACTAATCTCCGGAAACCCCGAACCTCTAACTGTATTGACAAACTTTCCCCTGGGCAAAGCAGAGTAATCAGCCACCGACTGCTCCTCTAATTCCAAGTCCGTAGGCAACCGACGAGAGAACTGGCTCAAACTCCTCGACCGTCGATGATGATGATGAATTTTAGTAGACGAACTCCCGAAAGAATCGTCCGCTCCGTTTGAAATGCTCGAACCCACTGACGACCTCTTCGTCGTGGATTTAAAAGCCGACGTCGCCATCAGCAAAGAAGGTTAACGGAGATGCATGGAAAAAGAAGAAAAGAAAATGGAGAAATTTGGATTGTAGGGTTTTGAAATGTGGGATTCAAAAACTGGACGCAGCGAGAGAAATGGCGGAGATTGAGAGAGAAAGAGAGATAGAGAGAGATGATTTTTGGCGGAGGGATCGAAAAAAAATGGAAATTTTGAAAATGGCGAAGAGAAGAGAAGAACGGGGCCGGGGGTGGGCGTGGGCGTGGGGGTGCGGACTGACTGGAATATACTACTGGGTAAGGAGTGAGTGGGTGAACCGGCTGGACTTCTTTGTCAGTGGGTCCTCGTCCTTTCCTTTAATTAGTCAGCGCTAAAGTCTATTCTTTGACTGATCCTGGCAAATTTCTTTCTTTTAATTTATAATTAATATTAATTAATATTTTTTTTTTTATAAAAATTTTAAAAATTAAAAGATATATATATATATATATATATATTTTGGAGAAAAAGAAATTTTAATTTTTTTTAAGAAAGATTTTGTAGTATTGGTCCTTATACACGATAAAAGATTTAAATAAGAATAATAAATATTTGAACATCTACTTTTGTTTTTATGCCCTTTTTTGTCTGAAAAATTAAAATAAAATATTTATGATTAAACAAATCAAAATCTTAAATATTTGAAATTATATTTACCGATCTTTCTTTCTTTATTTTTAATTAAAATATGTATAATTTTAACATTTTATTAAATTTTATTAAATTTCATGAAATTTTAACAAATAATATCTAAAAAATAAGAGAGAGTAACATAAGTAGAGATGTCAATCGGGCAGGGATTTGCAGGGACTCTTTTCTCATCCCAATCCCCAATCCCATATATATTATTCATCCCCATCCTTTACGGATAATTATTTTTACATCTCATTCCCGCCTCCAATGGTGATTGGGATGACTGTAAGATTTTTTACTGTTATATTTTTTATTTTTTATTTTTAATTAAATTATTTATAAATAAATTAATCAATAAATTTAGTAAAATAAAAAAATATTTCCAAATTTTTTAATATAATTTTTAAAAAATAAAATTAAACTTCAAAATAAAATACCTTTCGACATAGAGATTGGATTTTTTTATTTTTTTTTTTTTACTAATTCATATAAAAATAAAATTATAAATATTAATTGTTGTTAGAATTTTGTAAAACTAAAATTTTAAAATAGTTAGTTATGAAAATATATATTTATAAATAATTACATTTTTATGTATATACTAAATTTAATATCATCATTCATAACTATTTATATAATATATAATTTTTTTCATATTAAATCTATACATGAAAATTTTAAAATGGAATCACTATATTTATTTACAAATTTGATGATATGGTATTATGAGTTTATAATTTGTAAATAAGATGTCATATTTAAAAATTACAATTACTATATTAATATAATTTTATTTTTATAAAATATAGAATAAGAAATTGAATATTATGGTTATTGTTTAATTAGTATGTATCCAATTTAGTATTTACCAAATAATTTTATTTTAAAAAATTCAATAATTATTATGATAGTTATGATTTTATTTATAAGTATATATGGTATATATAATTTAAAAAGTATATATTATAGTTATTATTTTATTAATTTGTATCTAATTTAGTATTTACTAAATAATTATTAAAATTTTTAAAAATTTTTAAAATAATTAATTATTGTGATTGTTATATATATTATTTTATTTTTATTATAAATATATAATTATATATATATATATATATATATATATATATATATATATTGGCGGGGATGGGGATGGGGCGGAGATGGTATTAACTTTCTATCTCCATCCCCATCCCCAATTTTCTCTTTTGGGGAATCACCATCCCCATCCCCAAACTCAGTCAAAGCAGGGATTTCTCCGGTCAAAATGGGTTGAGATACGAGTTCTCCTCAAGTATAGTTTTAATTGTTATCCCTAAACATAAGGACAAAAAAATAAGATGATAGTTCGATTGATATAATTTTCTTTATTTAAGCATTTACACCCTCCTTCCTTATATTGTATTTTCGATCATGTGTCAAGCAGGTGTAGCTCAGTTGGTAGCGCCTCACTTATGATCCAAGAGTTCTTAAGTTTGAGACACAATAGAGGCTAAAAAGCCTCAACAATTTCAGGAAAAAAAAATGTCTCCCATTTTACTTATTTGGAAAAAATAAAAAATCATATTTTACTTAAAATAAAGAAAATTTTTAGTGGTAAAAAAGAATTTTTTTTTTCTTTTGTAAAAGGTAAAAAAGACATTAATATATTAAATCAAATCAAATATTTAGAAGGTGGGATTCGAGAAGTCACGAGTTCGAGTTAAAGTGCCTCAAATTTCAAAAAACAAAATCAAATATTTAAACTGTAAATTTATAAATACAAATATTATATTTATTATATTTAAAAATAATTCATGATCTCATTTTTATGATAAAACTATGTTTTTTAAATTTCAATAAATTTTTATTTATCAAAAAAATAAAATTTCAACTATGTTTATTATTTTATTAATATTTAATTATAATAATTTTGAATTCAAAATTTTAAATTTTTTTTTAAAAAAGTTATATTTTATTTTTTTTGGGTTTAAATTTACATATTTTTTCAAATAAATATAATATATTTATTGCTCAAAAACAAAAGATTTTCAAACACTATATAATATATATAATTAGATTTGACAAATTGACTAAAAATGTAGTTGATTTCGTTAATCTTCTTATACATCTTTTAATACATTATTTAAAAAGACTATTAAAACAAAATTAAAACACGTATCACTTTAAATCAATATTTATAACTTTTTTACAAAAAAAAAATGATTTTAAGTGTTCACGAACCTGAATCGTGATAGTCCTACTTGTAAAGAAAAATTAAAAAATAGATATAAAAATAAAAGTTAAAACACATTCCACTAATTATGAGAGATAAAATCTTATTACATATAAAACCTTCTAAAAGGTCTTTACATATATATATATATGTATGTATGTATCTTATTACTTGCATGTACCCTCAGCTAATAAGGGAAACCAGCTAACTAGCAAAGCCAGGATGACAATCTTCCCTGGCTATTGGCAAAATCATTGACTAAACTTGGAAAGTTCACATAGGAACATGACCTAATAGACATATATATATATTAACCAATGGCAAAGTAAAGCTATTATTCCCGGAAATACTCAAAAACTTTATTCTAAACTCAACGTTTCTATATATATAGAAAAAGGAGCAACCATCTTTGCCAATGATTTATTTGGTTTGACATCCCAAGCTACTTGCTTCATTTTGTAGATGCCATATGCATGATCAAATCGATTACACGAGAGCTGCAAAATACGAAAAAAAAATTTAGTTGTATATTTGTATCTATATAAGAATTCATTTGTCGAATTTAATCTTATACTGTAAAAAGAGATATCCGTAACTATGAAACTCACCTATAGCCCCATTCGTTATCGTACCACGAAACAAGCTTCACATATGTCTTGCTCAGAGCAATCCCTGCCTTGGCATCAAAGATGCTAGACCTGAAATTCCAGCAAAAGAAGAATCAAGCAAGCAGAAAACTAGGGTTTCTTTTTATTTTTTGGTTATGCTATTATATTAACAGGAAAACTTGAGTGTGAAGAAATAATTCTGTATCTATGTGCTTGATAAGAATTAGTACTCGAGGAACTTATTTCATATTCTGTAACATATCTTTACATAAATAGAAAGAAATAAGGGAATGATGATCCAGAATAATCTGACCTGCAGTCACCCACAAAGTCAGTGGAAACAACGTCTTCTTCACAAAAACCTAAAATTCCCTTCATACTTCCTTGGGATTCCTCCCTACAATTAAAGAAAGAAGCAATTTGATTGCAATCAGCATATAAAAAGAAAAGGGCAAGAAATTAATTGTGTTTTGGAATATATATTTATCAGTAATCTTACTTGATTGCAGCTTTGATTTCATCATATGTAGCTTCTTTCTCCAACCTCACAGTGAGATCAACCACGGAGACATCAACTGTGGGAACACGAAAGGCCATTCCGGTGAGCTTTCCGTTCAGTGCTGGCAGAACTTTACCCACTGCCTGTCATCAGAATCACCATATATATATATACTTATTTTTTGTCCAGCCTATTTCATTACAATAGTTATGATCAAAACCATAAATCAATTATGTACTTTGGCAGCTCCAGTGCTGCTAGGGATGATGTTGAATGAAGCTGCTCTTCCACCCCTCCAGTCCTTAGATGATGGTCCATCAACAGTCTTTTGAGTGGCTGAAAAATGGAAGAAAGAAAGAAAGATTGATGGAAACAAACATTTCCCAGAAGTTAATTATATAGAACAAAAATAGATTCTATTTATAGTAAGTACCAGTAATTGAGTGTACAGTAGTCATTAGACCTTCAACAATTCCAAATTTTTCATGGATGACCTGAAAAATAATTCGACCGACGACAACCCAGTTAGTCCCAGTGACAATGTCTCAAATTCAAATCTTTTGAGTGGAGAAATAAGTGAATCAGCTCAATTTTAGATTAGTTAGAGCAAAATGAGCTAACTATCGAAGAGTTTTAAGACTAAAATTTCCACGAAACTGAAAAAAGAAAGAGAGAGAGGAGAATAAACCTAACCTTAGCCAAAGGAGCAAGGCAGTTAGTTGTACAACTAGCATTGGAAACAATGTCTAGATCTGACTTGTATTCCTTCTCATTCACACCCACAACAAACATGGGAGCATCTTTGCTTGGTGCAGAAATAACCACTTTCTTGGCACCACCCTATTTATTTCAAGAACCAAATCAAGAATCAAAGATTTCATATATACTCCGATGAAAAGTTTATATATATATATGGTTGATCAGATCATCATATGGAGAAAGTTTTTTGATCTCAAATTCATTAAATAAATCAAATGAGCTTAGATTCAAATTAACACGAATTAAATCTCCAAACGGGTGAAATTTTTTCTTAATAAAACCTTCAAATGGGCAGAAGCTTTGTCCTTATCAGTAAAGACTCCAGTTGATTCAACAACATAGTCAGCTCCACATTTCCCCCATGGGATCTCTTCAGGGTTCCTAATATATGTATAATTGCCCAAACAATAAAATAAATAATCATCATCAAAATTCTAGAAAGTTCTAGAAAAGGGTTAAAGAAAATCTGGTAATATATATATATATAGAGTAATTCTACCTCATTCCAAAAATGGTGACTGGCTTGTCACCAAAGAGAAGGGTTTTTTCATCCTTAACTTTAATCTCATGGTGTTTCCATTGACCATGAACGGTATCATATTTAAACATGTATGCCTGAAATCCATAAAATTATCTCTACTTTAATAAAATATTTTTCCTAAATATATATAGATACATAATATTATATATATATACACTAAATCTAATCCATACAAACCATGTAATCTACTGTGATGAAGGGATCATTAACAGCAACAAGCTCAACATCATCTCTTTGTAGGGCAACTCTTGCCACCAATCGTCCAATTCTTCCGAAACCTTTCAGAAGATTTCATTAAAAACAAAATTAAGAAAAAAGAAAGGGAAAAAGGAAAAAAAAAATATATATATATATATATATATAAATGTAAATTCCTTACCATTGATTCCAATCTTGACCTTGGCTGAGAAAATTTCAGAAACAAAACAAAAAAGTAAAGACAATAAGTATTCATAGATTAAAATATGTACTAAATTAACAGAAACATATTAACATCAATTACTTAAAATCTATATATATATATATATATTATGAAATCGTACCCATAATTGCTGATTTTCAAAACTGATTTTCTTTATTGCAGAAGATAAGAGATGTGATTGTAGTTATGGGAAAATTAATGCTTAACTGAGATTGATTTAAATAGAGAAAAGTAACACCAGAATAGCTGGTGATCAGAAGAATAGGTAAAAGGGATTCCATTTCTTCAGGAACATAAGTGGTGTATATAATTGAATCATTAACTTTTATTTTTATTTTTTCCTTCTTTTTACTCTATATTTTAAATTATAATAAAATTATATATATATATATATATATATATATATATAAATATTATCAATTATACAATTTTTTTTTAAAGAAAAAAAAAATAGTTTTAAATTTGGAATAAAATTGGTAGATTTTGTCCGTAATGATCATAGGTGTGATTATTTTTTCTTATATATATATAATTGATTTATTCAAAAAATGAATTTTGTGAAGAAAAGAACTGCACATATCCCATTATACGTTGAGAACCTACTAAATAAAAAAAAAAAAAAAATACTAATCGCACTGAATACATAATTATTAGGAATCAAATTCATCAATTCTCCTTTAAAATTTTGAGCAAACTCTGTTTTTCATGTTCTATTTTTGTTTGTATATTATATATATATACACATGCAAGCTGGACTTCTTTTTAATTATGTTTTTAATTATAATATTTTTATAAGATAATATTTTATCCATTATATATATTAGTGTTTTTTTTTTTTTAATTACTTGATGGCTAAAGGTAAACCTTTTATTTTTTGATAGTGGATACATAAATCTTTTGTTATATTTTTTTATTAAAAAGTAATAATAAGAAGATTCTACATTAACAGGGATAATATGACTTAGTTTAATTGGTAATAACTAAGTTTATAATAAAAGAGACTATCAATTCAATTCAAATTAAATATATATATATATATATATATAAACTTCAAAATAAAAAATAAAAAAAAAAAGCCCATTAAGAGGAATTAGATAATAAACATTAATATTGACTTTGAATAAGTAAGATATATAATTTACTAAAATATAAAAATTAAGATACCAAATTAATTATTTTAAAATAAAATTATTTTGGATAAAATCTATGTTTTATTTAAAAATATATCTAACACAATTTTTTTTTTTTGTTAAGAAGGTGTAGTTCAGTTGATAGCAGTCTCACTTATGATTAGAGCTTATGAGTTCGAGACACGATAGAGATAAGCCCTCACATCTCAAAAAAAAAAAAAAAAAAGAACACAAAACTTCTTTTTCTTTGTTTTTTTTTTTTTTTTTTTTTTTCCGAAGAAAGAGTTAATTTTATGGGTGTAATTCGAGCCAAATTTAGATTATTTAATTGTATCATATGAGAATTTGGGTAAAGTATTTTCTCAAAAAAGAATCAAACTAGTTTAACTCGGGTTGAATATAGATCATAGGGAGCAATAATTCTAAATATGAGATGATCTAATAAATTAAAAAAAAAAAATTGAATTATTAGTAGATTTAGTCCTAAACATTTGGTTCATTTACACACTTGGTCTTAGATTTTTTTTTTTTTTTTTTTTTGTGGATTAGGTCCTTAACATATTAAATTTTTATGGGTTGAGTCCTTTTCGTTGTCAGAAAGTCGACAAAAAAGGAAAAGTCAACTATTTTTTTAATGAAAAATTGATGAATTTGGCCTCTAATGTTAGGATTCAACTCACAAAACTTTAATGTGATTAGAACTTAATCAATCAAAATATAACAAAAAGAAATGAACTCATAAAAATTTAATATATTATGGACTTAATCTAACCCAAAAAAAGTCTAAATCCAAATATATAAATGAATTAAATATTTAAAGACTAAATCTACTAATAATTCAAAAAAATTCTACTAAGTATTAATCAAGATAAATAAGAAATATCACATATAAACACAAACCTTATAAATTCGAGAGAGAAAAAAAAAAAATCTTTTTTTTTTTAAAAAAAGCCTATAAAAAGGAAATATCTAAAGTAGTCAAGTGTGCATCAAATATGGCCAACAACCCATCTTTTTTACAATAATATGGTCCCATATGCAAGCAATAATGTGTTCATATTTTACAATAATATGGTTCTCGATATATAATAAATTAGTTTATTTAATCCCTTCTTTTATAAAATTTGACTTATCCAAATAATAAATTTTGCGAAGAAAGGGACTAAATATACCATCTTATTATACAATACACTGGAGGCCTAGTAAATAAAAAAATAAAGAAAAGGGACGAACTACTCCAAAATCATGAACATTAGAGGGACCAAATTCACTAATTATCCAAAAAAAAAAAAAAAAAAAAAAGCACATTAACAGGATTAGATAATAAACATTATTGACTATGAATAAGTAAGAAATATAATTTATTAAAATATACAAATTAAGATACCAAATTAATTAATTATTCAAAATAACATAGTATTAATTATATTGTAGGAGATATATATATATATATATATAAAGATATTAAAATAAAATTATTTTGGATAAAATATATGTTTTCTTCAATATGTCTCTCTCTCTCTCTTTTTTTTTTTTTTTTTAAAGAAGGTAGTAGAAAAAATAATTAAAGAATCAAAGATGTAGATCAAAGTTGTACTTAATCAAGCTATTGGTTGCGCACAAGTAGTAAGTAATTTATTGCGAGATCTTTAGTTCAATTCTTGTTATAAACATTATATAAGAGTTAAGATAAAGTCTTTTTTTAAGAAATAAAAGGTTAGGGTGAAGTCTCCTCTTAACGAAAAATCAAACTGGTTTAACTTGAATCGAATATGGATCTGAATATCAAATAATCTAATAAAAATATTCTAATAGTCAAAATAAATACGAAATATCACATATAAATACAAATGTTATAAGTTCGAAAAAAAAAAAAATCTTTAAAAAAAAATTACCTATAAAAGGAAATATCTAGAGTAGGCAAAGGTGCAAAATGTGGTTTGCATCCAATATGGCCAACAACCCATCTTCTACAATAATATGGTCCCATATGCAAGCAATAATGTGTTCATATTCTCAAAAATCCCTTCCTTCTTGCCCGTAAAAAATGAAACAAACATTTTGATAAATCAAGTATTATTTTGATTCATATATATATATATATACTCAAATGCAACTTTATCTTTTCGATATATATATATATATATATATATATGTCCGTAAGTAATCTCTGAGGGAAAACTCCAACTCAAGAGTCCATTGTTGACCGTGATGGCTGATATGAAGAAAAAGGGGAACTTAATTTACTCAACTCAAAGTGTGTATATAAGTCCTTCCTCTAATTTTGTTTTATTTTTGCATAGGGTTGTATATATAGTATGTGTTGAGAGTTTATTGCTAGGAAATAGGGTTATTTGGGCATCTAATTAATGTTCTTGATTTGATTTTGTACGAAAAATATTCCCAAGTTTTGGGATGAAAATATATATGTAGAAAAGAGAAGGAGACAGTGTTAGTGAAGAACCAGATCTTTCCATGACAAGGGACCTACACTTTGTCTATGACTTAGCATACAACGAAATAGATGTTGCCCAGAGTACTTTGGCTATTCAGAGATATGTCGATCGTCCATGAAGTGTATCCCTTTTCACTTTGATAATGTCTATATCGATGCAGTCCCTTGTCCTTTTTACTTTACGATAAAACATTTGTACAAATTTAATAATAGAGGTACTATCAGGTACAAATATTTAATGTCTTTAACACAAAAGTACGTACCACTGTGGGAGACATGACCTATAAAGGGATAGAATATAAAGCACATTTGGCCATATTTTCATTCAATAATACATGCTTTCATTCCATACAAATATGCTTCCACGATCAATTCCAAAGTAAAAATAATACACATACTTAAGCACAAATTACTCTTTTGAGCATTTTTTTTCGTTCTTCTCAAATAATTAAAATATTTCTAATTATTCTATCTCTTGTTTGATCCCTTTATTAATTTTACTATTGGAAGGTTTTAATCGAGACAAATATATAATCTCCAACTCACCTAGCATTTGTTTTATTATTCATGCAAGTTGATTTCTCTGATTATATTGACAATCCATCACTAAATTATTTTTATTTTTTATTTTTTTTTATAGTGACAAATTATGTTATATATACAGTTCTATATATATATATATATATATATATATATATATATATCAATTACATCGTTAAAACATTTTCAGACAAGAAAGAAGAGCTATTATTACAAAACGATTAAAGAATTAATGGTGTATTTGAATATATATATATAGGTAGTAGAACATGGTCACATGGCTTTCCACATGCGGTCTCTCTATATATATTCTGTTCATGGACGAGAAAGAGAGAGAGGGAGAGAAGTTCTTGATGCTTATCTTTATTATTAAGAATCGATGGGAAAAGGACAATTTAGAAAATTGGTTACCTTATTCATTAATTATTATTATTATTATTATTATTATTCCGTACATGCACGTTGTTTAAAATTTAAATTACTTGTTCCAACTCATAAATTTAGGCCTTATTAGATAGTCTTTTTTTTTTTTTTTTTTTTTTTTTGTATTAACTTGTAAAAAAAAATTTTTATAATTATTTAAACAATATATTTTTATTTAAATTAACATCTAATTATAAATTTTTTTTTTTTAAAGTATTTTTCGTCTTTAATATATCTTGAGTTATAATTATTTAAACAATATCTTTTTATTTAAATTTACATCTAATTCTAAAGTCTTTTTTTTTTTTAATTTTAAAGTAATTTTCGTTTTTAAGATATCTCGAACTCATAATTAAGATTGTTAATTACTAGATAAGTAATGTCTTCTCGACTTATAGTCATTTTTTTAACAATATATATATATATATATATATATATATATATAATTTTAAGGAGAAATTAAAATAATTATATTTTTTTAATTTAAATATTTTAATATTAAATATTAAAAATATAATTAGCATGAAGTTCCTCCCCCGTCTCCTGGCTTGTCAAAAGGTTAAGAATTCGAACCTCACCCCGGTGTTCCACAGTTTGAGATATATTCGCAAGGGCAGGTATATCCTCTACTGTTGGACCTCCCTAGGTAGACCTAGTTCGGGCCGGAAGAGCCTGAAATACCATACTTGAATTATACATTTTAAAATAAGAAAAAAATTTATCTTTTGAAATTTTGAGGCACTTTTGTCTCTGTATCTCGAATTAATGACCTATTGGATTATAAGCCAGAGTGCTACTCACTGAACTAAGCTTTCTTGACAAATAATAAGAAAATTTGATAAAAACTTGAGAAAATAACTAAAAAAAAAAAAAAAAACTTGTTGTTCAGATATATAAGCCCTTAAATTTCATTGTTCATTTATATTTTCTCACTTAAATATATAGAAAAGAATAAAAATTATAATCATATTAAAAAATTTCTAAAATATATCTTTTACCACTTTAAATAATTAATAATTTTTTTTTAAAAAAAAAAATTCAATACAATTATAATTTATATTTTTTTTAAAAAAAAATTATAAATATTAATTTAATAAAAAATAATTATTATCTTAATTAATTAAATTGACAAATATCTTATTTTTATCAATATTTTAAATATTGTCTTAAAATATATATGAGCCGACTTAGGGTGCAACCTATGACAAAATGAAATTCAAATCCAAAACCTAAAATTTCAAATCCTTCATAGTAAAAAGGATAACATTAGACTTAAAATCTTTATCTTTGCAGTCCTATGATTGGTAGGTAAAATCTTGTATCTTTTCTTTTTCTTTTTTTTTTTTCTCCATTATTACACAAGAAAAAACAAAAGGCTAAGCTTTAGCTAATATATATAGGAAAATTTATCAGTTTAGTCCTGTAACTATTTTCGTTTCTCTGACAAGGTCCTATAACTTTTTTCTTACTTTAATTAGTCCTTCCGGCCAAATTTTTTTAAAATTTCCGGTGCTCAGCTGATGTGGACAAAAATTGAGGGACATTTTTGGTAGTTTCACTTCTGAAAAAAAATGAAAAATGAAATTGAGGAAAATTTTTTACTCCTCCAGTTGTAGGGCTTTTTTTTGAGTGAGAAATCAAAATTTCAACTGCAAATTTGGGCAAAATTAATTTGCAGTCAAAAAATTGCCCAAATTTGCAATCAAAATTTTTATTTTTTACTCAAAAAAGAAGCCCTACAACTGAAAGAGTGAAAAATTTCCTTCCATTTCATTTCTCACGTTTATAGAATTGAAACTACTGAAAATGCCCCTTAATTTTTGTGCACGTTGGTTGGGCACTAGAGCAATGGGAAAAAATTTGGCCGGAAGGACTAATTTTAGTAAACGAAAATTGTTACGGGACTAATTAAAGTAAGAAAAAAGTTATAAGACATTGTCAAAGAAATATAAATAGTTATAGGACTAAATTGGTAAATTTTCCAATATATATATATATTATACTTCTTAGATTTGATTTATGATTGGGCAGCCTAAGCATATAACCAACTCATGACATATAAGAATCAAATCTTGTCCAAAATTCATATATAATACATATGTATGTATGTACCAAATTTGCTGTTAATTAATTAATAAAATTAGGAAATGAATTATTTAATTTATTACATCATTAAATTACTTGAAAAGACGTACATGTAATGTAAGACAGCAATACACACAACTACATAGCATGTGCTTAGCAAAACATAATCTTCCAAAATCTAATGTGTATATATATATATCTATTTTGGATTTATTGGTAGGTCTAAATAAATTTTTTAAAATTTTGAATATTTTCATTGATTTATTTTGGATTATATATATATATGAAGAATTGATGATTTTAATTTTTAATCTTTTGATTATCGATACAGTTGGATTTTTTTTTTTTTAAATTAATAGATCTCTAATGTATAATGAACAAATATATTTGGTCTGCTTTTTCACAAAATTCATTATTTGGTCGTCAAAACAGCAAATTTTACAAAGAAATGAACCAAATACACATGTTCGTTATATATATATATAATTAACTTTACCAAAAACATAAATATTAGATATCAAAATGACCAATTTTTCCATATATATATATATATATATATGTATATATTTTCTCTCTATATATGAGAATCCAATTTGAAGGATGAGTCTTAACAAACCCTAGTTTATCAATGCTCCCAACTGCCGCAGTCTTTTCGTTTCCGTTTCGAGATGTAGACTTCTGGTCTCCAAGATGTTCAATTTGAAGGCTTCTCTAACGGCTACCAATAAATGAAAATTAGAAAAATTATTATTTGATCATTCTTTAAATATATTTTTATTACTAAAATTCTTCTTTCATTTTTTTTTTTTGTTTTTTTTTTTAAAAAGAAAAAGAAAAAGAAAATATGGTCAATAGGATCTTTCGAATTTAAGTTTAATGTCCTTTTCTTTTTAATTATGTACATATTTAAAGAATTTTACTGACAAAAACATATTTAAAAAGAGACCAAATCAATTACTTTATATATATAAGCTAATTCTTTCTTGAATATATATATATATATATATATATATATATATTAAAGTATAGTTATTTTGTAGATAGCTAATTTAGAATCAAGTCGAATTAATTTTTTTTTTAAGCTTTTTTTTTTTTTTTTAATTCAAAATACTCGTTTCTTCATTTATAAGATTTTAATAGGGGTGACAATCGTATCAGATTTATATAAAAGAATTGTGTTCAAAACATCAATCAAATTTGACCCATTTAACAATTATGTTCAAAACTTCAACTTGAATCCAATCCATTTAATAATTGTGTAACTCAATTCAATTATTTAACTCAAATTCAAAAATTATAAATTTAAGCTATTTAATGTGAATAATAAAACTAAAATTTACCTATAAACATTTAAATTTAAAACATTTTTTAGCCTTAAATTTTGAATGAAAATAAATTTAATACAATTACCAGATAAAAGGGAATTATCTATATAAAATATCGTCTGTTTTTATATATATATGTATATATATATATATGTATATATAATTATTTTAAAAATATTTTTATATTTTTTTAGTAGGAATCATATACAAGGCTTTTTTATATTTGTGCATATATATATATATATAATTTTTTGCCCAAAATAGTAAAATATTTTATTTTGAAAATTATTATAATCCCACATCAAAATATTAACTTTTTCTTTGTTTTGAGAAAGGGATCTATATATTACTGAAGATAAATTTATAATCCGGTGACCAAGTATTTCGACCATTTGGTACGCAAGAGAGCATTGTGCCACTAAACCATCAAGCTCTTGACAAATATTAACTATACTCCATTAAGCTAAACCCCTATAAAAGGGATTCACATTTCTTATTGCAAGTATGTATAATATTATTTTTTTTACTTTAAAGTTTCCTTAAAAATAAATTTCCGACTTAAACATGTGTTTAAGTCATCAGGGCTATATCCCTTTTTATTTTATAAATTCTTCTTTTCTTATTATTTTTTTAAAAAATTACTATTTATAGACTCTTCACTCTGAATAAGTAAATGGAGTCGACAAATTCAGTAAATTGTTATTCAAAATAAATTACTTTATTTAATTTCAATATAATTGTAATCATATTCTTACAAGAAAAATAAAAAAATGATTTTATTACATATTATAATTAAAATATTTGAAAAGACAAGCATGACTGCCAAACACACAACAAGCATGTGCTTGATTGTAATATATACTCCAAAAATTATAATCATCATTTTTGGACTCATTAGATATATAGGTTTGAATATTTTTTCCATATCAACTTAAAAAAAAAAAAAATGAATAATAAATTCTTACCTCCTTCTATAAATAGAAATATACTATACTAAATAATTAGACCTAAGTTAATTCAATAGGTTAAAAATAAAAATAAAAAAAAAAAAAAAAAAAAAAAAAAAATTTACTTATGATTCAAACATCATTAAGCTCGAATCATGATAATTATAAATATGATAAAATTAAAAATAAAGTAATAATTTGATTGGAGTGACTTTCTTATTAAGTTTTTTTTTTTTTTTTTTTTTTTTATTTTATACTTATTCGAGTGTGAGGTTTTGAAAATAAAATGATAAGCCTAATTCTATGGCTTCCCTTAAGTACCTTGCCTTCACCTGGCTTGTGAAGTGAAAAGTTCTCAATTCGACTCACGTCAAGAACGATATTTAGTGCACCATTTCATCAATGTAATTAAAGTAGTCCTAGATTCCTTTGATCGAATTAGTCGATAAAGATATTAAGTTAACAAAGGAAGTTGTGAAATTTTGAATTTGATTCACTTTGAAAACAATCTTGTATTAAATTTTCACCATATGTTATAACTTTAAACTCTTTTTTCATAAATTTCTTCTAAATTAATGGATGAGATATTGAAATTTTTTTTTTTAAATGACAAAAATTAAAATTTATCTTTTTTCAATCTCAATCCAATTAGTCGGACTAAATAAATTAGAAAATCATATATATATATATATATATATATATATATATATATATATATATATGT
>JAXGGT010000002.1:7542426-7567050 GCA_035583425.1 Marsdenia floribunda
TGGGCCTGAAATAGAATAAAAATATAATTAAAACCCAATAATTTAATATTAATCTTATTAAAACATAATAATCCAAACAACAAATAAAAGTCCTAAGAATGGTAGAGAGACATATTAAATACTAAGTATTAAAGGTCCAAAATATATAAATTTATTTGTTATCATTTAGCATAACTACAATCAGCCCCAGCTTTGATGAAAGTACAGAGGGAGAAACTGTCCGCAATTCGGTGGGATTGACATATCCCCATAGCTATTCCTCCACAACTGAAGAAACTTACTTGCACGACAAGAAGCTCTTGTGTATCCTGCGACATATTTCCGCTGGATTTACAAGGAATCAGCTCATCGAGAACTGAAACATCTGAGAACTCGATAAGATCATAATCATCAACGACGATGGCTTCTGAATAATGAACTCCTTTGTCGTTGCAATCGATTAAGGTCTAGCCTTTGATCTTACCGGCAAGTGGGTAAAAATCTATAAGAGTTTCTGACAATGAATGTCTTAGCTCTTTTGAGACTTCTTGAAGGTGTTTGATATTTTCCCTAATATTTTTGCCTGTGAAATAGTATAGAATGATATGGGAGTAAGAATGTGGTATTATTTCATCTATGAAAGAAAGGTTGTAGTCTTTGAGATGAGATAGGGTTTGTGAAGAAAGTTTAATCACATGCTCGAACATCAAGTTAACTTTCATGTTTTTGGATGGTTTATAGTACTAGAGGCATTTGAGTTTCCTATAAATCTATAATGTTTTTAATTGTTATATAATACGGTTTAAAATACATAATTGAGTAAAGGATTTTAAATTTATACTTAATAATGGTTTAAAAATTTTTTAGATGAGCGATGTATGAATTCAATTAACATTAGTAATCTAATTTTTTCTACTCTAAACCCACATATATTGCACTTAATCTTTGCATCATGAAGATGAAGTAATCTATATATATATATATTAATGCTTGTAATATAATTTTTTCTACTATAAACCCATATTTCACCTAATCGTCTAGGCATCCCGTCACTCCAATTGGACGAAGTGGCGACTGCTTATGTGGCAGCTTTGGGTTACGAGGCTGCATGATTGGCCAGCAAGTCATTTTGCTCCTTCTAACCTACGTGGTCAAACACTTTAGTTATTCTCAAAAATAATTTATTATAACAAGAAACAAGGGTTATTGCCTAAAACGGAAATTCCACATGAAATGTGCTTTTTTAACGTACTAACGCATATACAATATGCGTTTTTTCTGATTTTAAAATTAAAAAAAAAAAATGTGTCACCTCTCCATTAAGTCAACAAGAGTAAGGCACACGCCATGTGTGTTTTTGCCTTCTCATTTTTTTTTTTAAAATATATGAAAAAATAAAAATGAGTATTTTAATATATCTTTAATTAATTAAAAAATTTTAAATATAATATCTTTAATTAATTAAATCATATAATACTATAATTAATAAATAATCAATTAATATTTAAATATTTAAATATATATATATATATATATATATATATATAATTTAACTAAGAATAAGATATAAATATACTTGAATGAATTTTGGAATTCATAATAAATTAAAAATTAATATATTGAATTAAATATGATATCTTAAACTAATTAAATCACCTAATATTATAATTAATAAATTAATATTTTAACAATTGGATATATATATACATCTATAATATAAGTATACTTAATTGAATTTCGAATCCATTAATAAATTTAAACTTCATATTTTAAATTAAATATAATATCTTAATTACTTATTTGAGATAATAACTTATTATAAAAACTTAAAAAATGAAGAAAAATAATAAATAATTTTAAGGCCCAAAAAAAAAAAAAAAAAAAATCTGCCTAAAAACGCACAAGAAACGCACATATTGTGTATGTTTTCAGCCAGAGAAATTTTTTCTTTTTTTTTTTTAGCCTTAAAATTGTTTTTTCTTTCTTCATTTTTTAAACTTTTTAAATAAAATATAACTAATCATTATATGTGCGTTTTAGATGCTAACTGAGCAATAATGCACATCTTATATGCGTTTTTAATAAACACGTGGCACTTTTTTTAATTTTAAAATCAGAGAAAACGTAAATCGGGTGTGCATTACCATGTTAAAAATACACATTTTATGTGCATTAAGACCAAAAATTTTCATAAATTTAAAATTGGGCTATTCATAAAGTTTGATTTAAAAATGGGTCATTTTAAACAAAAACCCACAAACAAGATAGCAATAAAAATATAATAATATGAAAATGACTGTAAAAAATAGTTATTTGAGATTTTTAAATGTATTATCATTTTTGATAATATATGTTTAAAATTAAATTCATTCAATGTGAATAATTTAGAGCATAAAAGAATTAAATTTTTTTTTTTTAAAAAAAAAAACACACACACACACAAAAACACATTCAATGTGAATAATTTTTGTAATCAATATTGACCAAGACTATGTATGTATCCTTAAATTCCAATGCATCTATCTAATAATGTCCTCTTATAGACAAAAGTTATGCATGTTTCAATAATGGCCCTAGAGACAAGTATACTATATATATATATATATATATATCCAAATGATATTCAAGTTCACCTTTATTCAATGCCCTTATTAATTAATTTGAGAAAGATTTATTAATTTGAGAAAGATTTATGACAGAAATTTTAAAACTATAATACATAATTAGAATTTGGTACAAAATTATTTTTACTGAAATTCAAATTCAGGACTTCCACTTAATAAGTGAGGTAGAAATACTTAAACAAAGAGAACTATATTACTAAACTACGATTTTATTCTTGAATGTAACATCAAATTATATATATATATATATATATATATATATAAACATATTTAAATAAATATAATATAAAAAATTTGGTAAATTTGGTTCTTAATATTTATAACTTTAGTGTGATTGATCTTTTTTTTTTAATAGGTTCCTAATATATAAAAAGTTAGTGCATTTAGTTATCTCATTCACAAAATTTAACTTACCCGAATAATAGATTTTGTGAAAAAAAAAAAAGAACTAAATGCACCAACTTATTATACATTAGGAACCTACTAAATAGAAAATGAAGAAAAAGAATTAACCACATCAATCAATTATTGAAAAATTAAGTATACTAATTTTCCAGTAATATATATATATATATATATATATATATATATTATAATGATATATATACATATATAATTTAAAAAAAATATCGTTTTAATAAAATGATAAATTTACATTTATAAATACAGAATCAAATGGATCCATGTATATTGAAAAGTTGGGAAAACGAGGAAAGGTGGGAACAGTGTTGAAGTGAAGTGAAGTGTTGGACGTGCCAGGTTTTGCTCCTCACATGGCGACCATCATACCGCTCTTTGGTCCATTCTAATTTGAAAAAAAAAAAAAAAAAAAGGAGAAAAAGAAAATAATAATAATAATAATGGAAATGGAAGGCTTTGGTCCTCTTAACTATCAATATATATATATATATATATATAGGATAAATCATGAATTTAGTTCTTTAAATTTATGTTTTGATTTGTTATAGTCTCTCATGTTTATTTTTGTTCAAAATAGTCCTTTAAATTTATGTTTTGATCTGTTATGGTCCCTCATATTTATTTTTGTCTAAAGTAATCCTTTAAAAATTTTTAAATTGATCAAAATGATCCTTTAACTGTTAACATCTAAATATTTCATTCACTTTCTTTGCGCATGACATACTAAACTCTCTTTAATTTTGAATAAAAAAAACAAAACTACCCCTCTAAAAAAAGGCCGAACAAAGAAAATTAATAAAATATTTGGATGTTAATGGTCAAAGGACCACTTTGATTAATTCTAAAATTCTTAAGGAACTACTTTCGACAAAAATAAACATGAATGACCATAACAGATTAAAACATAAACTTAATGGACTAAATTGACGATTTATCCAATCTATAAATATTGCATGTGTGGACGAGGCAATTTTGTCCATCAATTTTTTTTTTCTTTTTTGAAAATTATAACTAAAAGGAAAAAATAACATATATATATATATATATATATATATATATATTATTTTAAAATGATAATTACTCTAATTATTGTAAACCTTCAACTAAGGCAGCGGGTGGCTACTGCAGCATTGAAGTTCCATGCTGCAGTTCCGATAAGGCTTGTTCAAATCTCAGCATTTCTTTATCAGCCATATTCATCCACGCTTCTATTCCATTTCCATTACCAGAATCCAACAGGAACACATGATTTTTACAACAAAATCTGGCATTGCTCACCCAGACCGCACTTCCCCAACCAAAATCTACTTCCTGCAGTTGAAATCCACACCAACTACTGTATCTCAGCACCCGCACCCCCTCGCTCGACAGTGCTTTACTCACTTCCTTGAAGTTTCTCTTGCAAACCTCTGATCCATTTTCTCCCACAAGTTTCTGCGCCTGTTCGCTGTCTATTTCCCTTACTCCTTCCTTCAATTTCTCCACCAGGCCGATCCACTTTTCCTCGCCGTTTGCTGCCGCCTTTGCCATTTGAAAGATGTTGCCGAATGAGTATTCAGTCAGGGATGGAATTATTCTTCCCCTTAAATTGACCGGTTGGAACGCAATTGAAGTTTCCGATCCTCGAATCACACCTACTGCGTCCATCCAGGACTTCCATATCAGTGCCGATACTATATCTACTCGAGAAGGATTGGCATTGGGTGACTCATTTATCACTTTTTCTTTAAGGAAATCGAGTGTCCGCGAATCGAAAACGAATCTCTTCGTGCCGATTTTTTCATCTGGTGGCTGTACTGCCGGAACCTTTGGATTAGGCTTGAAATCAGGTGTGTTTCTGGGAGGGAAAAACTTTGCAGAGTCAAAAACAGGGGTCCTCCTCCTCGTTCCTTCGCAAGGATAACTACAATCAGCCCAAGCTTTGATGAAAGTACAGAGGGAGAATCCGTCCGCAATCCGGTGGGACTGACATATCCCCAAAGCTATTCCTCCACAGCTGAAGAAACTTACTTGCACGGCAAGAAGCTCTTCCGTATCCGGCGACACATTTCCGCTGGATTTACAAGGAATCAGCTCATCGAGAACCGAAACATCTGGGAACTCAATAAGATCCGAGAGACGATAATCATCGACGACGATAGCTTCTGAATAACGAACCCCTTCGTCGTTGCAATCGATTGAGGTCTGGCCTTTGATCCTACCGGCGAGTGGGTAAAAATCTGTAAGAGTTTCTGACAGTGAATTTCTTAGCCCTTTTGAGATTTCTTGAATGTTATTCTTTTTGCCTGTGGAATAGTATAGAATGATATGGAAGTAAGAATGTGGTATTATTTCATCTATGAAAGAAAGCTTGTAGTCTCTGAGATGAGATGGGGTTGGTGAAGAAGGTCTAATCACATGCTTGGAGACCAAGTTAACCTTCATGTTTTTGGGTGGTTTTACAGTACTTTGTGATGTTTTAGCTCCCACTCAGGGGAACACTAGAGAACCAGAGAAGAGAGAAACATAACATATGTGGACTCTACAAAGCCACAGCAAACATAAGTGAATCCCATAAAGCTACACTAACCAAGTAATTACTGATTGGAAAGGGCTCATGGATATTTATGTAGAGTTCTCATTCTTCCTTCAGACTCGACTCGATGTGGGACACCTTGATGAGAGAGTTCCCTAGGAGAATTTAATTGACTTCTTTTTGATAAATCAAAAGGAGATTGAGAGTTCACAGATCAGGAATCGGACGCAACAGAGCACTGGAGTGAAGTAAACCATATTTCACCTAATCTTTGCATTATGAAGACGAAGTAATAGATACATATATAATGCTTGTAATATAAATTTTTGCACTATGAACTCATATTTCCCTAAATCTTTTAGGCACACCCCCCGCCTCTCCGATTGGACGAAGTGGGGGGCTGCTTATGTGGCAGTTTGGCTTACGGAGGAGAGTGATTGGCCAAGGAGTCACCTCTCCCCCTTTACAATATCTGGTCAAACAATTTAGCTATTCTCAAAAATAATTTATTTTAATAAAAGGAAAAATTAGTCATTTTAGTTATCGTACAAATTTTATTTGAATAAAAGGGTTATTATTTTTTATTTTTCGATAAGTGAATTTTATTTTTTTGGACAAACAGATTTTTTTATTTAATTTTTGTCCAAAAAAATAGTAAGAGAAGAAAGGAGTTATGAAAAATTAAAAAATAAAATAAAATAATTATCATCATAGTGTACAAAATAATAATAATTTATGTAAAAGTTAATAGTTTTTTTCAAAGGAAATTAGATAAAAGGACTTACTTGTTCAAACGAAAAAAGAATAAGAAAATAAAAAATAAACGAAATTATTACAAGGATTAAAATAATCAATTTTTCAAATAACAATATAAAATGATCATAAAGAATAGTTATTTGAAAATTTGAAAATATATTATAATTTTTTAAAATCGATAGACGATTTTACTCTCATTATTATATGGTGTTCATGATGAGTATTAAATTTTGTTACCTCATATAATATTTACGAAATTCTTATTTATTTATGTCAAACCAAAGACTTCATACATTATTAATTAATTAATAATAAAGAGTCTTACTTAAAATTAAATAAGTTGATCCACTTTTATTTGTATCCGTAAACTTTCAACTCTAATACTCTAATTCAATTGATTTATTATTATTATTATTTTAACATATTTATCAAAATTGCAAACCCTCTTGCCAAATCCAATTAAATAAATAAATAAACTCACGTAATTTAAATTAGATAAATAATTAAATTTGTCTTTTGTATTTGTAACTTGATATGTTGTGGTACTTTATATGTTTATTTTTAATTAAAGTTATTCCTTAAGAATTTTAATCAAACTAAAGTAGTCATTTCTCAATTAAATAGCTAATAATCCCTTAATTATATATATTTTTAAGAATATTTTTGTTAATTAAAAAATAAAAAAAGTATTTATATCTTTAATTGATAAAAATAATTTCTAAAAATAAAAATAAAAATAATAAAAAGTTAGTTATTGAACGAAAAATAATTATTTTAATTAAAAAATAAAAAACTACAATAAAAATATAATAGACTGTTTTATAAATATAATTATGATTTTATGATAATGGAACATGAATAAAAATGAGAAGGAATATGAACAACACTTAAGAAGTATACTAGAAACACTTAGGCGTGAGAAGTTATATGCCAAGTTCAGCAAGTGTGAGTTTTGGCTTCGTAGCATTACTTTTCTTGGACATTTTGTTTCAGATAAAGGCGTGGAGGTAGACCCAAGGAATATATAAGCAATTGTGAAATATCGTAAGTCGATTACTGTTACTGAGGTACGCAATTTCTTAAGTTTAGTTGGATATTACAGAAAATTTATTGAGGGATTTTCAACTTTGGCTGGGCCTCTTTCCCCATTCAGAAACGAGTTAAGTTTCTTGGGTTGTGACAGTTTGTGTTTGTGAAATTATTTTTATGATTTTATGTGTTTGAAAAGGAGTATATTTTTATTAATAATGATTTTATTTATAAATGTAATTGGATTTATTTTCTATTATTTTTCTATTATATATTTTAAAGCATAAGGAAGGTATTTTATATGTGGGATTGATTTATGTAATTCATGTAAATATATTTTGAGACACGTGCATTTACATGATGTTAGCTCTTATTTGTCTTAATAAACTTAGAGGACTAGTTCTCGTTACACCTGTTTGTCGATGAGCAGACAAGACATATGTATGATCATGTTCATATTATGACCCACCTAAGTGGGATAGAGTTGGGTTGGATATCCAGTAGAGGTATCTTAAGACTTACTAAGTCACATTTATTGTAATGGATATGTTTTATATTATATCTTGATTTATGTTATGAGATTTTATGACTAATATGTTTTCACGTTTATCGTTTTATTATGAAAATATTTTTATATTTAATTACTGAGGAAAGATTTTCCAAATCATTTATTCTTAAGGGGAGAGTTGGAATTACGTACTAGACTTTATAGCTCATTATGTCATAATTTCATGTTTTGCAGGTTTTCACTAAGGAGCATTAGTTCAAGAATTGAATAAGACACGTGATAGAGAGTCAATAGTTGTTTTTCATTATTGGATTTGTAGACTTTATATTTTGAGTTATTTATAGTTATTTGGGTTTTGAATTGTAATCATTGACTTCAACTTGAGTTGATTTGTTAATTTGAGACAATAGAAGTTTAATTTATTGAGGATTTCTTTTCTTAGATATTGAACTATGGAACAGTTATGTAGTCTTACGTCTTAAGTCTCTCAATACGTGATGTGTCAAGCTAAGCTAGGTTTTGGGTCGTGACATTTAGTAATAGACAAAATCATTTGTTTATCCATTTTGTTATAAAACTAATTATAAAAGGGGTGAAAAATAGAGAGAAAGATAGGGAGAGTGTATTCTTATTGTATTTCATTCGATAATGGTTCTTTACGTCCTTTATTTATAGAAATACAGCTATTGAAACTTAAGAGACTTAAAAAGACTATGAAGTCAAGAAGTTAAGAGTACATGAGAGTCTATCATGGATAAAAAATTATGGAACAAATAAGTAAATAGGACACAAGAGTCTTCAAGGATATTCATAAAATAAATATATTCATAACACATTAATATTTTTAAGACTAATAAAAGGGTTAAAAATTAAAGAAAAATTGGTCATTTTAGTCCTCATACTAATTTCGTTTAGATAAATGGATCTCTATTTTTTATTTTTGGATAAACAAATCCCTATTATTTTTTTCGTTTGGATAAACGGATCATTTTGACTAGTTTTATTTGGGAAAAAAAACTGTTAATCTTTACATTATTTATTATCATTATGCATATTGTAATGATAATTATTTCATTTTAATTTTTAATTTCTCAAAATTCCTCTCTTCTCTTGTTGTATTTTTGGACAAAAATTAGTCAAAATGACCCATTTGTCTAAACAAAAAAAAATAAGGATTTGTTTATGTAAAAATAAAAAACAAATACTCTTTTATCCAGACGAAAAAAGAAATAAAAATTTATTTATCTAAAATTAAAAAATAAATACCTATTTTTCCAAGTAAAATTAATATGAAAATGACCAAAAACCAAAATACTGAACCCACGAGTTTGTTTATTATTCAGACCCGCCGAAAATGGGCCCCCAACCCATCAAGATGAATGTCCATTTCTATTTCTATTTTTATTTTCCCGCTCTTCAAATTGTTCGGGAGTCAACCGCGCCAAGTCAATCTTCCAATTTCTCTCTCTCTCTCTCTCACGCACTCCTCCACACAGAAATAGAGAGATAGAGAGAGAGAGAGAGAGAGAATGCTGGGAAGAGCAAGACGCCCATCCATGAGCTCGCTTCAAGAATTGGAACTGGAAAGAGCTCCTCCCAAGATTACAAAAACCGATCATTTTTCCATCTATGGTATTTAGTCTTTTTCCTTCCCCTTCAACATCTCTCCATCTCTCTCTCTCTCTCTCTCTTTTAGGTTTATTTTGATAGGAGAAAAAAGGGTAAAGTTTTTTTTTTTTGGTCCTGATTTTATCTATTGTTCTAGGGGATTTCATAATGTGATGGGAAATAATGGTTTTGAATATGTTTCTTTGAAGAATTAAGTTTCATATGGAGATTAAATTTGTACGAACCATTGTCGTTATTCTTCGCTATTAAAACTTATCTTTCGGATTCTTCCCTGCTCTTCCTTTTGGTGAGGAAGCATGCTATGATTCTTGTGTGCAATTTGGCTTGAAAGCTACATAAACACAAGAACCCGATGTTCAAGGTTAATTTCTGTTAATTTACTGCAATTATCTCCAAATTGAAACCCCCGTTAGTGATTTCTTGAAATTTCCCAACGTGATCGAAGGTTGCTGCTACTGTTGCTTCTCACATGTGCCTTTCATTTGAATCCATATTGGTTGCCGAATTGTCTCTTTTGAATAGAAATTTGTACAAAGATAAATTCACTTTTCATAGTTGCCCCTTTTATAAATTCTTTAGGAGTGGAAACCTTAAGAAAGAAATTAAAGTTTTAACATAGTCTCAAATATTCTTGGAGATATATATGGCTGTCTAATAATAACAGGTTTTCTGGTAGTATATTTTTCTTTTCTTTTATAATAGTTTTTTTTAAGTTCAACATCTTCTTCTCTTTAATATGTACATATTGAAGGGATTTTATTAGGGGGAAAAAAAAAAAATCTAATAATAGAATTTATTTGTAAAAAAAAAGGAAAGGATTTTATTGATAAAAATATGTTAAAAAGGACCAAATTGATTAATTTTCCAAAAAAGAAGTTAAATTCCTTTTCCAAGAACAACTTAGATGATTCCTGAAGCTCATTGTCATGTGTTGTAGAGAGTACATTGATGAAGCTTAAAGAAGGTTCACAACGTTGTCAAAGCGTGCCACTAGAGGAGGCCGATAGCACAGATGATGGCCATACTGCATCATGGTGCTCTGAGGCAATAAACCCTGATAGTCAATCCTTTGATTGTTGTCATAATTCCAGTATTTGTCAATCCATGAACAATAAAAAGAACACAAATACCTCTATTCTTCATCTTTTTGCCACATATAAGATTTCTAGGAACAATACAAGTTTGCCGGATAAGGAAGCAGCGTTGACCAATGACCAATGTCAGTTAATGGGCAGTTAAGGACAACAAATGCAAGAGAAATGCATTGATTCTCTGGTGATTTGAATAAGAGGGCTGAGCTTTACTCTGTAACCTGAAGGTATCACAATACTTGATAACTTCTATTTGTTTTCCCTAGTGACAAAAAAAGAAAATGTTATTATATTTTCATCTTCACACTAGTGTCAACTTTGTATGAGTTTTCAGTTGTTCTTGTTGTGTTATCACTTAAAAATGGTAGTCTTTTTTGTAATCCATCTTTATCAACTAATCCAATAATTTATGGAGACATTACAAAATTAAGTGTGTTTGAATAATCACTAAACTAGAAAAAAATAAGTTATTTGAGAGAAATTTTTATTTAAAATGAAAATTGTCTCTTATTTTTTTTTAATTGAATTTTATGTTGGAAAAAGTTAAAATTAAATATATAGGTTATATAGATGTAATGATTATGTGTGGAAGAAAATATTTGTTTTGAAAAAAAATATGTAATCCAAACACACACTAAAATGTCCCATAAAGCTATCCCTTGTTTAAGAAGAACTACATCTTTTGGTTATCATCTTGTTCTCTAAAAGGTTAGTCTTTGTAATCGTTTCAAAATCCATTTACTAAAAAAGGATAGATTAAGATGAATTTGAGACTTTTGTAGATTTTGTAGAACAAAAGAAGTTTATCCACCATTTTCTTCTATGAAGGAAAATATATCTAAGTATCCTCATTAACTAATTGCTACTACTTTGTTCTCGTTCTCAGTTGTGGAAACTTTGAACTTATTGTCAAGATCCATGTTTTTCATAAGCATATGCAAAAATTATCATGGGTTTATGCAATTGGATAATCTTCAAGTTCAAGGTACCTCATTAGAAAAAGAAAAAAATGAAGGAAAAAAAAAAATGTTAGCACAGTAATATCCCGAATGAATGTGACAAAAGCATACACTTCTTTTGGCATTGCTTACAACTTAGAAAGAAGAAACCAAAATCATTATCATTCCTTCAGCCATGGCCCTTCTACTTGTGTCCAGGGAACTAATTCACCTTCTCTAAACCAGAGAGCTGAAAAGGATAAAAATGAAGTACATTAATTAAGAGCAAACAACCAAACCAAATCATATAGCCCTATGTTCTTGCAGCAGAAACATGAAGTGGATGTATGTACCCTAATCTTCAACTGCCACAAAATAAATATAACATATTGCCAGTTGATTAAACTGTTTTTGAGGACACGGGACTTAAAAGTTTGCAACATGCTCCAAACACTAAAAGCTATCAAGATCCTCTACGAACATAATTGTGCTAGCCATTTCTCTTGCTAGTGAGCAATCACAAGTAGAAACCGACATCAAGCATGATTTCACAAAGAATTTACTATGCAATATAATAATTTTTAAGAATTTTGGAGCATACTAATATGAAGTTCCTGCCACACTAGCCATACCGTGACTACTGACAGAACTTAACCAGAAGAGTGATTTGGAAGACAAAAGGGCATTTGGTTTGTCTGGCATGTTGCTAGTAGTGATGCAGTATTACTGAAGACAATATACACAGAAGGAAGAACTTCAAAATGTTGCCCTAATGTTCTATATAGCTCAAGAGGCAACAAATCAGCTTCTCCTCCAAAGTGAAGCAGCAGCTTTAATATGGACACGTGCACATTCTGGAATTGACTTGGCTATACCAAACACAGAGATATACTAAGATTGTATAAGGCTGAGATTGCTTATCAGCAATATAAAAGGGAGTAGAAGACTGCATCATTTCATGTCACTCATCGAAATTAATATTTGTCCAATCCACTAGAGCCTTATCCCTTTCTGCACATAATGTATTACTGGGGGGTGGGGGAGGGGTGAGGGGGAGGAGTATACTCTGTTGTTGCAATATTTATGGAGCCATCTTCCATCTCAAATATTAAAAAGGGCATGTTGTTCCTTACTCCTGGTTTTGACAAAATCAGGTGATGCATTGATGGAAGAAAAACAGAAAAGACAAAGGTATATTGTGCAAATGAAAAAGATCGCCTACGTAATGTGATACTCAATAGAAGCAATGAAGATTCAACTATTTAACCCAAGACCCAAACATAAACTCTGATTAAATCAGATGAGCAGACTAAATTAGAACACCAGCCAATGACTAACAAGATTCACACGTCAAATATGTTAACACGAAAGCCAAAAAAAAAAAAAGAAAAAAAAAATTACCTATTTCTCGCTTGCCGTTTTCAGGACTGTCACTACCATGAACCACATTCCTACAGGAGAATATTGCAACATGTCAAATGTACAGATTTTTGAATTGCTATGCAAAAATGGAAGATAATACTGGGGCTTCACCTTCCTGTTTGAACAGCAAGATCTCCCCTAATTGTGCCTGGCTCAGCCTGAAGAGGGTTTGTTGCTCCAATTAGTTTTCGAGCAGAAGCAACCACACCCACACCCTCCCATGCCTGGACAAGAATATCATCATACATCACAGAATTCACAGATTACTTAGAAACTATTCATGAACAATAAGTTCTTCAAGAAATAATTGAAGGGTGTACCATGCAGACAACAGGGCCAGAGGTTATGTACTCTATCAATTTGGGGAAGAATGGTTTGGACTGCAGATCCTTGTAATGTTCCTACAACCATCCGATGTTTCAAAAACAAAGACTACAGCATTCAGAAGCCATAATAAAAGAGCTCAACCTTCTACTCATCATAGCAAATCACCCAAATTCTACAAAGCAAGAAAGAATTGGTAGCAGGAAGTCCATTGATTCACCGATGCAGAATTGATTCAATTTGAAAAGGTTACACGAATGAATCAATGGAGGCAGTCTTCAATCAACAACATATGAAAGGTCAGTGACTACAAATATAAAGGATCAGAAACAAACCTGTGCCAATTCTCCAGGACATTGAAAAAGTTTCAATCCTATTAGTTTAAACCCTTTCTTCTCAAATCTGGAAATTATCTCTCCAACCTAAAATAAATCCCCAAAACGAAATTCCAATCAAGAATTAAGAAGAAAATTCATAACTACAAGATTATAGAAACATCAAGAAAATAAAACCTCAAATTTAGCCTAAGGCTTACAAGACCACGCTGAACACCATCCGGCTTTATCATAATGTAGCTTTGTTCGTCTTGTTCCTTTACCCAAAAATGAAAAAATTGAAACAACTCAATAAAATTTCCAACGAGAACCCCCAAAATTACTCAAAAGAATCAGTTCAAAAATCAAGCAGGAACAACAAGCAAACAGGAAAGAAAGGGGAATACCAAAGAAGCAACCAAACGGGGAAGGAAGACGGGGGCTCTGTATGACTTCTTCTTGGAAGGAGAAGAAGATAAGGGAGATGAGAAAAGACGAGCGGGAGATTGAAATGCAGCTAGGGAATGGTGGTACTTCTGCGGGCTGTAGCCCATCATTATACGGTTCAGGGAGGTCGAACGGAACAAGCTACTGCTGGCGTTTCTAGCAGTTGATGATGCCGCCATTGCAAGAGGCTCCATCCTCTCTCCCTCTATCTATCTCTTGTTTTTTCTGTTCTTCTCTGTCCTAAACAGACACAGACATACTGCTTTCTCCATCCCTTCATCCTTCTTCAACCGGTTATTATTTTTTCCTCTTGAAAATATTCAAAAAAAAAAAAAAAAAAATCAACTTAATTTATATTAATATTTTAAATTTATTTTTTTTAAATTTTATTTTTATACTATTTTTAAGTTGTTATTTTTGATTTCCTTCCATTTTTTTTGTTATTTTGATTCATTTTATAATATTTTAGTTAATTTTTTTTTTATCAGATTAATATCTTATAATCAATTTATATTTATTTGAAGTTTCTCTTCTAACCTACTGATATAAGAGTCTCTTCTTTATCTCTTGGTAACCCAAGGAGGTTGAGGGTTCGAATTTCTCCTAACCATAGGTCAAAGAGTTTCTCTCTTACCTCTTGGCTTGTCAAGCGGTTAAGGGTTCAAATTTCACTCGGATTCCACAATTTGAGATATATTTGCAAGTGCCGTATACCTGCACTGTTGGGCCTCCTTGGTGGATTAGTCTGGGCCGGAATGACCTGAGATACTACCTCAAAAAAAAATTCTATTTATTCTAATTTTATCAGATAAATTAAAAATTATGAGTAAATAAAATAAAACTAAAATAAGAAATTATAATTTAATCAAAATTTTGTCAAATTATAATTATAAAATAAAAATAATATAAAGGATAATTGACCATTTTAGTCCTCAAACTATTTTTTTTTGGCCATTTTAGTCGTTTTTCTTTTTTTTTTTGGATTTTTTCATCCTCAAACAAAAATTCTTTAGCCACATCAATCCTTTTACCTGTAATAACGTATTACAAGTAAAATGAATAAATAAAGATTCATAACTTTAGTTAATATAAAAGGATAAACTTGTTATTTTATATATAAAAAAATTATTGGCCATTTTAGTTCCAAATTATTTTCTTTTGACCATGTTAGTCTCCAAACTATTTTCTTTTGGCCATTTTTGTCCTTTTTTGAATTTTTTATCCTCAAAAAAATTATTTAGCCACATTATTTTTTTTTACCTGTTATACAAATAAGAAACATATAATTAAAAAATTGTCTTATAAGTCAACAACAAAGCAATTCATCAAAAAAAAAAAAAAAAAAAAAAAAGAAAAAAAAAATCAACAACAAAGAAGAAATTTCAAAAGTCAACTAAAAATAGCAAAAGAACCATATTCATCTGACTGCAATTGCTCTTCAAACATTTGGGAGTTCATCATCGAATTTTCATCACTGCATTTTTGCAATCTTCTCTTGCTCCCACTATACGTGTTTATACTTTAAAATGATAAAAACAAATCGATAGAGAGAGAGAGAGAGAGAGAGAGAGAGAGAGAGAGAGAGAGAGAAATTAAGCAATTGTTTAAAAAAAAAAGGGAGAGAAAGTTCAACTTGTTGAATTAAAAGGACAGAAAGTGGTTCCCATTTAAATCGATTCCAATAAGAAAAGAGAAGATAGCATTGTTAAAAAAATACGCAGTCATAGAGAGTGGATGTGGATGTGTTTTGTGCCCTAAGCTGTCGAGAAGAAGAAGGGCTTTCCAGTTTCCAGTCTAAAGGTAAAAAAAAAAAAATAATAACATAATTAATATCTTATTTATTTATGAAATTCTATTTCTACTCTTGACAGTTAGTACTCTGCATATTCAATTGACACATATGTGACCGATTACTTATTTTAAAACAGGTAAAAGGACTAATGTGGCAAAAAAAATTTTGTTTGAGGATGAAAAAATCCAAAAAAAAAAAGAAAAAGGACTAAAATGGCCAAAAGTAAATAGTTTGGGGACTAAAATGGCCAATTATCCTAATATAAAAGATAAAAATTAAAAATTATATGTATTTTTTTATTAGTGAATAAATAAATTATATGGCTTAAAACCCAATTTGGTCCCTGAACTTTCACCAAATTGACAGTCGCATACTTGAACTTACTTTTCGGTCAATTGCATACCTGAATTGGAAAATTTGGGGTCAATGTCACCCTCCCTAACAGTTTCGTTAAAGGAGTACCGTTAACTTGCCAGTGTCTTATACCCGAGCTACTGGCCTTGAGGCAACTTGGCTTGGATGAGATGTCATTGAATGACCTTTCTTGGGACATGTTCTTTTGTTATGTCCTAGGACACCACATTGACTGCATTTATTGCTGTTGGCAGAATTCTCCTTATCTTTAGGGCAAGTTCTAGCATTATGGCCGGTGTCACCACATGCCCTGCACACAGATTGAACCACAGAAGTTCTTGACAATTTTTGAACCCCACCAATAGCCCTAGACCCCTTCTCACATTCTTCTAGTCTTCTGTTTCTTTTTGGTCTTCTAGGAAGTCTAACATTAAGGGGGTGCCAACAATGGTTGTAATTTTGATTTGGGCTAGTTGTTAGGCCCATTAGTTGGGTTAACAATTAGACCATAAGCTTTCCTATACATATCTATGTTATACATACTATGAACATAATCTTCAACTTTACTACCTTGCAACCCTAAAGCTGAAATGACATGTTTGCAAGGTATACCTGAGAGCTGCCACTTTCTGCATGTACATGTGACTGCTATGGTGTCAACTGAAATTGATCACCTTCAATCTCCTTGATCTGAAACTGTGACCCCCCTGCATATGAAGGAATGCACCTTGTAGATTACTCCTTCAACTTATAAAGTATTTTCTTAATCTTGGGGCATAAGTTTCCCTTATGTTTTTCAACCCACTGTCTTCTGGATTCCAGCCTCAACATGAGATAACACTTTATTCTTTCTAACAGTCCTAATATGGGTTTGAATCTTGCTTGCAAAATCTGTTTGCTGAAGGCCTTACTGTGGTCGTTCAGGAGCATGTCATATTTTGTGATAGTTTTGAAGTGTGATCTACACCAATGTTTTCGAGTTGTACGCTTCATCGACCATTCCCAAGCAGTTTTATCGAAGTTCTTCAACACATCCATTTAAACCTCATACTTGTTCATATAGGTAGCCTTTGCACACCTCCACATCATTTCCTTTAAGTTGTCACGAGGATGCAACTTTTTGAAGTTGTTATGCAAGTGTCGAACACAATATCTATGTTCGGCTCTTGGTAACAATTCATGCACACTAGGAATTAGTCCCTACAAAGGCAAAATAAAGATGATTAGTTGTGCATTGATATGTGATCAAAATTGATATATTTACAAATGTGCAATATATTACCTTTTGCCTATTAGAAATAAGCATCCAATCTTCTTGTTTGTATATTTCTAAGTATTCAATAAGACCTTGGATAAACCATGTCCAAGTAGACTTGTTTTCACTTTCCACAATAGCATACACAACCGGGTACATGCCATTGTTTGTGTCAATGCCAACAGTAGTTAATAGCACGCTAGGATGAGGGCCTTTCAAAAATGTCTCATCTAGTCCTATTACCTTCCTACATCCAGCTTTGAAACCCTTCCTCAGTGCACCTAAACAAATGTAAATCCTCTTGAAATACTCTTCACCGATTTCTTCATTCACAGTTTGTTCAATGCACACGGTTGAGCCTTTATTGGTACACCTTAACTCATCACAATAACTCCACAACATCTTGTACTGCTCACTGTAACTGCCATGAATTAGCTTCATTGCTTCCCTCCTTGTCCTATATGCTTTCCAAGATGAAATGTTCACATTAAGTTCTTTATGGGCATTGTCTTGGAACTCATTAACTTTTACCGGATTATCACTCTTAAAATCATCAACAAACTTGCTTGCTAGGACCTTAGCAACAGTTAATTTGTGATTCAATGACCTAGAACAATCATATTTCATGTGCAACGTCCTAATCTGGAATGTTGAAGTTTGTCTTACTTTATGAACATATATCAAAAAAGGGTAATTCTCCCCTTTGCACACCACTCTCAACCTAATCTTGTCATCCTTTTTATAGTGAATTTCTCTGCCGAGGTTCAGTGTATGATTTAAGATTGCAACTTTAAGATCACTTTTGGTATTGAAGGTCATACCTACTTCAAACACTGGTTTTTCCCCATCCCTTACTCTATCATGTTTTGGAAATTTTCATTCAGTATTGTGGTCTTCTTCATTATGTTGGTTGCACTCTTTATACTAAAAGTCTTTGTCTTCATCCATCAAAGATTTGGATGGCTTAGAAACTACTGTCGTTGCATCCATTACATGAACATTTATATCACCATCACCAACTCCAATCAACCATGGTCTCACTTTTCCTCTAACACCTCCCCTGCTAACTCCAACTTTTGCCTTATTAATTACTTCTGTTTGCTACACCTTTCCAGAAATAACAACCGGATTATTAGTGGGCTGCTGCTACTGCTGTTGTACCATATTTTTAGTGGGCTGCTGAACTGTACTCTCCAAAAATTTGTCCTCAATAGCCTCAGCTTCCTCAGCCTTGTACAGATGCTCATTTTTAGCAACATAAAAAACAACAGGTATGTCTTCAATTTTCTCCCTCATTTTATCCCCTAATACAACGTCAAACTCATCCTTGTCATCTGACATTTTGTAATCAGAATCTTCAAAATTTTCACTACATTTGCTATCCTTTTCTACCTCATCAAAATTTTCTTCCACTGATATCCCAAAACATATCACATCATCTTCAATCATAGGCCCCTTGCCCCTATCATTTCGTGTCTCAAACTATTTTTCCCCCCTAGAAATAACAGTTTCAGTTTGTAACTGATCAACATTTTCGTCAGCCACTTTCTCATTCATTCTCCCTTTTCAACAATCACTTCTTCAACCTCATTGCAACTGTTTACTATATCTTGCTCACTACAAATTGACTTACATCTCACTTCTTCAACCAGTGTTTCTTCAGCCCTAGCCACATCCCTATCAATTAATCCCACTTTAAATTTCATGAATTCCTCATGCGAAAACCACTTAGAACACATCTAAAACCTAAACAAAAAGAATATATCTCATGCATCATTACATACAATCATAGAAACATACAAAGTACGGATACAATCATAGCAACTTACAAAGTAAGTATACAATCATAGCAACTTACAAAGTAAGGATATCCTTCTCTATGGCTAAAACATGTTGGGGCATTCAACAAGAACTCCTTTACATACATCACAACAAAGTATCCACAATCTTCCCCATTTTGTTGTGGTGGAACCTAAAACAAACTAAATATTTTAGTCTACTATACCATTTGGACTTCAAATATATTAAGCTTCACAATTTACTAACCTAAGGAATCATGATGGGAATTGATTTCACCTCTGCTACACTAATATTTTTTCCCTTTCCTTGCAACACATCCAACACAAAACTTCATCCAAAGGTAGAGATTTTTTTTTTAGTGTAAGTATAACAATTATTGATTATTCTATTGTATTTATGCAATGTACTTTACTATATGAAGGAAAAATGTTTCAGATTTTACCTTTTAACCTCTTTCTCAATACTTTCTCCATGGATCGTAGTGAATCAAGTATCAAAATACATTGTGTGCTTAAATTAATATCTTCATGAAAATTGCACAACACCATCAACCTCCAATGTTACCTGACCGAAATTTCAAAATTCAAATTTTACTCATTCTATAGCATATAATTTGTGCATTCCTACATTCCAGCCTCAACATTTACTCATAAAAATTCAAAATATACTCACCACAAAACAATGAGAACTAGAATATACTTCTTTGCATATATCTTCTTTTTCTTAATCCAAGTTAACACATTTTCTTTCCCATTGCTCGTGTACAGGTTAAACCAAAGGGAGTCTAAAAACACAGCATCCCTCCGCCTCTCTTTAGGGATTTCAACAAGTATTTTTCTGCATTTGTAATGTATAAATATCATTTCAAACTACACTAAGAGTTAACAAAGCTTATGTTTTTAACGAAATTCAAAATTTTCAAACTGACTCAATGCACTCCTTGACATCCCTAGAGCTCAGCATATCGGTCGTTTTCTTCCTACACTGATTCCTCATTTCTAATAAAATTGAAGCTGATGAATGGGTAACTTTGTTCGCAGTCTAACTTATGTAAAAATGACACCTTTCTTCCTTGAGGAAAAATCACAGTTATGGAAGAGAAATGACGAAATGGGCGAGAAGTGGGAAATTTGGTTGAAAACAGAAAAGAGGGAGTATTCCCGGGTAATGGGGTAAGGAAATCGAGTAAGGTAAGATGAAATAGGATAAGGAAATCGGGTTGGGAAATGGGTAAAATGTGAAGTACCTATTTTACCCCTGATTTAAAAAAAAAAAAAAAATGTTGACTTTGTGTTGACTGTCCAATTTTGGATGAAATGACGTAATATGCAAGTAAAATAATAGTTTGAGAATCTAAAAAGACAAAACAAACTTATAGGGACGTAACTTGCACAACGAAAATGGTTTGGGGACCAAATTTGCCAATTTGCTGAGTGTAATGTCTTATGGTAGGAAAGGATTATATTGTTAGTTACTATTAATATAAGAGACTTCCATCATGTAGTTGGGTACAAATAAGTCACTTAAACACGAATAGATCTTTTAGTATATCACGACACAATTTAGCTGATAGCTATTCCACTGATGAACATGAACGGTTAGGGATTCGAGTCAAGTACAAGCTAAAGATAAAATGAAAAATTTGATATGTTGAATCTTTCACAAGTAATACAAGTAGCTCAAGTATGTGTTCAAATCTAGCCCTTGTTTTTCTTTTTTTCTCTTGCAATGAATAAAGAGCACTCTACACAAACCAGAAAAACTGGCAGCTGCAGTAAAAATAAGCTGAAAGAAGAACCATATTCACCATGATGTGCCAAACTCAAAGTGATCAAACTAATACAATTTTATTTATAGGTATCTGGTAATAATTTTGAATGAAATTATCTAATTCTCTTGTTTGGCAGAGGAGGGGTTTTCTGTGGTTTCAGTATGCTATATACAGTAAGATACATACATTCATCTGCATTTGTCACTTGAAATTACTATTTCAGTCCAAGACTTACCAGAGAATTCGAGTTCCAATCATCCAGTTCTGATTTCTGACATGATTTCTACTCCTGACTTTGATCCTAGGCACTGATAATTCGCTAAAGAACATCCCAAAATGCTGTCCTACTTCGATGACAAGCCTTGCTGTTGCTGGTGGTGAAACTCAGACATCCTCAATCTTTTCAGAGCATGAAACTCAGACATCCTCAACTAAGATTAAGGTTTATGAACCTAACACACCAAAAGCATGGGATATCAACTCATTGGATAGCAAAAAGCCATCTGGATCACTCAGCCGTACAAATGCCAGCACCTCTCTCATCTTACAGTCATCAGATAGTAAGGAACTAAACTCCCCTGCTTCAATAGTTCTCCTTTGCGCATCTAAGAACATTACATGCCCACTTTGCACATATGACTCGTAGGCCTTGCAAAGAGAGAATGCAAGTCCAAAACCAAAAGTTTGAGTGAAAGATTTCAAATCCAACCCTCTTGAAGTTCTAAGAGATAGCATAACAACATCCGCTGCCAAGTCTTTCGGATCAAGACTGCTACTTTCGTCATTAATTTCTCCATCTTCCAAATTCTGCACATATTCCATGAAGTCTTTCAACTTCCTAGGCCTAGAAAAACGTACTCCATTTACGTAACTTGCAGAACCCAGTCCAAATCCATAAAAGGGTTTATTCTTCCAGTATGTGAGATTGTGCTTGCACTCATAACCACTTTTGCAGTAACTACTAATCTCGTAGTGAACATAACCAGCATCTGTCAGCATTCTTGAAGCCATTTTGTAGAACTCGGCAGACTGATCCTCCGAAGGAAGAGGGGATTGGCCTGGAGTATAACTGCAGATAGACTAGTATCAATATGCAAAGGAAAAATGAAGCTAAAATGTGGCTAATAATTCAATTTTAAATAATATAATTGACTTGCTTGTTATTCCTTTCCTTTCTCAATGTTTAACCATATGTCCCTTTCAAACAATGTCTTAATCCTCGAAAACTTTCCTTCTGTAACAACAAAATATACAAACTAAGGCTGTTCTATACTGAAAGCTTCTTTTCCCCTTTTTTTTCTTCTTTTCCTTTTCATTCAAAGGAAATCCCGGGAGCTGAATAGTCCAAGCAGTATATTCTTTTCATTCAATTCACTGGAAAACTGTCCAACCAAATTCCTCAATTTTGAAAAAGAAAAAAGGAAAACATATATATATATATATAATGCTGAGTAGTAACATTCCACTTATCATATATTCAAAAGGAATGAATCTTTGCTGCTAAATTTAAACCAAAAAGTTATAGTCTTGTTAACTTACAGAAGTCCAAATTTGGTGCCTTGTTCAACTTGCAAATCATAAACTGAGATATGGGGTGGCTGTGCCAGGATAGTGAGCCTCAATGTTTCCTCCCACATCTGTGAAGTCTGATGAGGAAGGGAAGATATAAGGTCCATACTCCAATTGTCAACCTGACAAGATTTCAAAACCTCAAAAGCCTCATAAACCTCTTTAACTCCATGAGCTCTCCCACAAGCTCTTAACAAATCCTCTTGAAAAGCCTGCACTCCCAAAGACACTCTATTCACACCCAATTTCATCATCTCCGTCATCTTCTCAGCATCAAATGTGCCAGGGTCCATTTCCATTGATATCTCAGCATCCAAACACACCCCAAATTTCGAACTCAAAGATTCAAGTACCTGAGAAACAAACCCCGGTGGAACCAAAGAAGGGGTCCCGCCCCCAAAAAACACCGTTTCAAGAGGTAGTTTGAGGTCGTCGAAACATGGAGTAGCATTAATTTCTCTACAAAGAGTCTGGATATAGTTTAACATTCGCGGGTCATGGTCAAGTGACTGCTGAAGTGAAGAAGACAAACCCAGAGCAATGATAGGGAAATCACAGTAGTGGCAGCGTTTTCTACAGAACGGAAGGTGAACATAAGCCGAAGCTGGGGGAAGTTTGTGAGGCGCAGTGTCGGTAAGGGTGGTTGTGGCATTTTGTCGAACAGTTTGTCCGCTTCGTGTTTTCAGTCCATTGATTACGTTTCTTGAAGTTCTGGAAATCTTTGTTTTGGTGAGAAAATCAGTTAAAAATATTGGTGCCAATGTTGATTTCAGCATTGCAAATCAAAACTCAAAGATGTTGACGCTGAAGATGAAGGGTTTCTCAGTTCATTTAACGGAATTCTTGAATCAAACCTTCATTTTTGAAAACTGGCAGAAGAATACCTTGTTTTGGCTTTTCTAGCAGAAAAGGACAGCAAAATCTAAAGGAAAATTCGCTGATAGAATCCTGACATTTTAATATATATATATATTATTTTATTTTTATTACTAGCTTTTATATTTGATTAAATTTTTTTAATAAACAAATACAAACAATTTTTTAAACTCAAATATTATTAGATGCACTTAAGCAGCCAACATAATAGAATATAAGCAAATAAATATATATATTTAAATATAATTTAAATTTGAACTTAAACTCACACAAATTCAAAAGTTAAATAAATTAAATCTAAATATATATATGAACAAATAATCAAATGAATTTGATTTAAGTTTGAAATATTAATCGAGTCTATTCAAACATTTTTTAAAATTAAATAAACTAAACTCAAATATCTCATATTCCATTTGATTACAACTCTAATTAAATGTGACCTAATTTCATAACGATTAATATTTATAAATAAAATTATTATCAATTGAATTATTATTATTAATTCTTGTAACATATGGCATAGTCATGGTTTAGTTTGTGTCTAGTTTGGCTCTATGTATAATGGATTATAGGATGCTCAAGTTGGTATAAAATAAGGTTTATGAACCCTATGACTTGGCATAAGTGGATAAATATCTTCTATATATTACTTAAGGTCACGAGTTCGATAATTGTAGATATATCAACAAATTTAAAATATTCGGACTCAATTTGAGCCCGATCATAAAAATATTAGGTTTGGGTCTAACTTTTTTATACCTAAACGTAAATCTTACATGTACTCAAAAATTAAATATTAATTGGGTTTTGATATATAATTATAAATATTATATCTAACAATTCATCAAAATACATATATATATATATATATATATATTATATCTAACATGATAAATTTTTAAATTAAATATAAAATATTAATATGGTGTTAACGTTAGTGAAATAGTTTTTCTTTTTTTTCAATTAATAAGAATATATTGTATTTTTTTATTTTATTTTATCATATATGATATTATTTTTTTTTTAATTTATTAAAAAGAGAATATCTATTATATTTTTATTTTGTATTTTTTTAAAAAATTTTTGATATTTTTTAAAATATTATTTTTTAATTTATAATTTTATTTGTATAAATTATTAATTGTGAATATAATTAAATTATATTTAAATATTATACTTTGTTACAATAATAAACTATATTATAAGTC
>JAXGGT010000002.1:7570712-7580953 GCA_035583425.1 Marsdenia floribunda
TAGTGGATAAGAATATTGGGTTACCAAAAAAAACCCAAAAAGGTTTAGAACTGTTGTTGTGTTGTGACTATGGATTTGACAGCATTTAGATCAACTACTTGATATTATCTTTGTTGTATTAAAAGAGATACTTGAAATTGATAATGAATATATAGATTTATGTTTATATTTAATGACATATTTATCTATATTTTGTCGTGAATTTTTTTTCAAAAAAAAAATAGAAATGTAAACACTTAAAATAAATATATAAGTAATTTATTTTTATTTTATTTACTCTTTTATGAATGAGTTTATTAGTTTATTATATTGAAATGTTAAATTTTTAAAACTCTATTGTATAATATTATAGTCTAAATTAAAAGAATTGTACTTTTTGAATAATATTTTCCTTCTTGCAACAATGTGTGCGGGTCAAACAGCTATTAATATTATGTCATTGACAATGTGCTTTATTATTTTTATTATTATTATTTTCCCAACAAGATATTAAATATTATTATATACATACATATATATATATATATATATATATATATATATATATATATATAGAAAGAGGTCAGAAATAGGTATGTCAATATGAGTTCATTCGACTTTAAAAATATTAGATTTAAATTTAACTCTTTTATATATGAACTCAAATTATGTTAAGTATTCAAAAAATAAATATTAATTAGATTCACATATAAAATTATAAATACAATACTTGATATGTATCAATCCGATAATTTTAAATATATATATATTCTTGTGAGATTTTTTTTTTTTTTTTTTTTTTTTTTTGAAAGAACCTATTAATTTTATATATATATATATATAATTTTATATTATTTATTTTTTAAGAATATTTATTTTTATTTATATTTTGAATTTGAATTTTGTATTTTTTATAATTTTAATAATTTTTAAAATATTATATTTTAATTTGTAATTTTATATGGATGAATTATTTATTGTAAATATAGTTAAAATATATTTTAAATATTTATAAGCGTCATTAATGTGTATTTTGTAAGTCCTGTAATTACTATCACATTAATAATATTTATATCTAAAATTATAAAGTATTAAATGTGAAAAATATTGAAAAAATTATAACAAAAATATTTTATTAATAGTATTTTGTTTTTAATTTTACGAATTTATAAATTATAATTGATTTATGTGGATTCAATGTATTTATAAATCCAACTTATTTGAACTTATATGTGTCAATTCCCTCTTACTCGAACCTACAGACCTTAATATAATGTTGTGTTATGTGTCGAATTTTTGTATTGAGTTTAATATGATTGTTTCTACTATTAACTTCATCTATCACTATAAAAAAATAAAAAAAAAATAAAAAAAAAATATCATGTATTCTAGAAAAATCTCGTAATTTAAAATAATAATAATAATAATTAGAAGGAAAAAAAAGCAAAAGAAAAGCAAAATCAATAAATGAAGATCCGTATACGCAATGACACATCATTGGAAAAAAAAAAAAAAAAAAACATCATTGAAAAATTTGTCCTAATTCATGCACGGTTTTAATAATATTACTTAGATCCTTAAGTTTTGTCAATATTAGTGTTCCATATTTGGTGTTTATGACATTGACTTCCTCCAATATATATATATATATATATAATGTATTCAATGGATTCTAAAATTTTGAGAAACTTGTAGAACAAAATTTTGACAACTGATTTAAGTAAACAACTGCTTATTAGGAAATATTAATTTTCAGTTAGTATCACTTTCCTGACTTACAACAAACTTTATGTTCTTGACTTTTGGATATATGCAAATTTCACATTAGATTTATCCATTTGGAAGTCTTTTTTTTTTTTTTCTTAATAACATATATGTATCAATTACCACACTTATTTTACTATAATTGGTGACATTGTCTTTGGTTGAAAATGACACACTATTTGGATGAATTTGATGCACATACATACATGTGTGTGTATTTCAAATTTCCCTTTGACAGAAAAATTAGCATAAAGAATTCTTTAGCTGTAGTTTTTCTGCCAGCTGAAAAAGTCTTTCCAAATACCCCCATAGTATTCTCCACGGTGATCTGTTGGTCACAGAGGACACCCCTCCTTTCTTGCTTCTTATGTATTTTAGTTCCCAACCCCTTGTATGAAGAAGAGGATATCTTAAAATAACTGGATCTGTTTAATGCCAAATGATTCAATTCCTTGCTCCTTGGACTAACTTTTCTTATAGAATTAGTTCATTTTTCTTTATTTTGGGGGCTGGGATTTGTTGACTTCCCAGTAAACATAAAGAATCAGAACATAATTCAAGAAAAAGCCCATATTTTTAGCAATGATTGGTACCAAAGTGAGCTTCTGAATGCAAATTAATAGCAGAGAACACAAAGATAATGACAGCATGCAGTTGTAATAAATACTTCACAAACATAACATCATGCAGAGGAAGTAGTGAACTTACTGCCTTATCTTCCAAATAGTTTGGGAAGATTTAGGAGAAGTGGAGATCTTTACAAAGTAGCTTTACAAATGTACGTAAGCCAATTTCAAGATGGCTAAAAGAGAATTTCTCCCTGTTGATTGATTCTACCATGGATCTGAACCTTTTGAGTCATTTTCCGAAGAGGAAATAGCTTCAGTTGTCCAAAACACCCCTTCCCTCCCCATCTCTAACAATTCAGTGATCCCTTCATTGCTAACATCATCCTCCGGGCTGAAGTCCTCAGAATCAAATAAATCATCCAAACTGTCATCAAAGTCATCATCGTAGTCATGATCATCTTCATCCTCATCAACCCCGTTATGAAGTGTTTGCTTGGAATTAACATTTGCATTGTTACTGAAACTCATTCTTTTCTCCTTTCTCATTCTCTTCCCTTCCCTCACTAGCTCCATTAGCTTATCTTTTATCACTAATATCTCATCCTTCTCAAGAAGCACACCCTTATCATCATATCCCTCTATAAGGAAAACAGAGTCCCTGTGACCCTTCAGACTTACATAAAACAACTCAGGGTGCCTCACCACCATTCCCCTCAACTTGTTTGGCAACCCAAACTCCTTTCTAAAATGTGTCAAATGATCCACCAATGTTCTTTTCTCAACTGTCATCCCCAAGACCTCTCTCACCAAAGCACAAGCTCTCTTCTCTGCCTCAATGGATTCTTTCCCCAAATCCTCCACTTTTGTTTTGTAAGGACATACATCTGGCAATTCATTAAACTTCATCAAGTATTCCTCATGACGCCGTTTAATGTTCATCCCTTTTCTAAGTCTCAAATGTTTAAATTTCAAGGGCCTATCCACAATCATATCAACCACTTTCACCTCACGTTTTGGCAAAACATTAGCCAAATCCGAATCCCAGGAAACAAGCTCAAGTGCACGGCCATAAGATGTATCTACAACCTTAAATCTATCTGGATACTCATTGCAGAGTCTTGAACGAAAAGTCACAGGCAAACCAAGGTCAGGAGCAAGGTGAAGAAGCTTGGAAAGTAGAAGCCTGTTATACGGAGTAAGCATCAAAAGCTTCTGTAACTTAATAGCCAATGTTATTGACATTGCCTTTTTAAGCTCCATTTCTTTACGTGCAAGTGCTGCTGCAGGAGGGGTGAGGCGGACACAAACTTGCAAAAGGGGTTTAGTGGCATTGGACGGTAAGGGAGGGGTTGGAATGGTGAAGAGCTCAAAAATGGTGGGATACCGATGAATCATTCTAAGAATTGAACGAGGCTTCGGCAAGGATAAGTAAGACCTGCATTTGTTCAGAATATGCAGTGGCATGAAATGTTTTGGTTTAGAGAGTAATAAAGTTTTCAGCTTCTGAACAAAACGAATTTTGTTCTGCTTCAATACATGCTTGTCTAGGGATGGATCGCGGCGTATTTTGAGAGGATTTGAAGTACAAGTAATTGAAGTAACACACAATTTCTTTCTGGGACTCGACTTTAACAGATATCTAACATACTCGCCATTCATATAAGGATTAGCATGCAGTTGCAAGGGTGGAAGCAATTGAGAATGAAGAGACATAAAAGGTTTATCACTCTGGGGTTGGAATTGAACTGGCAGAGTTCGAATCATGTTCCAAGTCAATTATCTCCTACAGACCATCCGAAATATTGCATTCACAGAGTACCCACCAATGGCACTGATGGCCGCAATCCCAAGCTGCGAATTTAATCAAACAGCTGGTACGCAAAGTCCCAATCAGATGATTCCTTGCAACCAAGAGATGATTTCAATGGATTCAGCTGTACAGTTTCAATGGGTTGAGATTACGGTGGATGTGGCGGGAAGAGAAGATTTGTCAAAGTAGGATGAGCATGAAATTCGCTGGACTGCAGACCTTTGAGAAGAGATTTTTGAGCTGAGGTCAGGGGACGGGAGGGAGAAAAGGGTACCCGGGAGTTCTCATATTCTTGACAAGAAATTGGTAAGTCAAATAGTGTGACTCCAGTATAGATTCACACCTCCAGTGCAAAAAAAAGCTTCTGGTCACCCTTAACTCTTGTTCAGAAATAGATTTTCATATAATCTCGTGTAGTATTCATAAAGCGCTTAATTACTTATGTTAAAAAAAATAATAATAATAAAATAAAATAAAATAAAGTCAATGACTTAATTAAAAAATATTCTTAATAATAAAAATTTTTATATTTAACCTTTTAAAAAACAAAGCTTTTAGATTTGACTTCTAAAACATAAGTTTATTAAAGTTCCTCTTATGACCGGTTGTTTAAGAGTCTCTTCCTTATCTTTTGGCTTGTCAAGACGTTAAGGGTTCGAATTTCACCCGAGTGTTCCACAATTTGAGATATATTAGCAAGTACGAGTACACCCTATCACGGACTTGGCCTTTTCTTCCAACGAACCGTGCGGCACTTGATCACCTTCGCTCGTAATCAAGTCAGCCTAATCGTCTAGTAGCTAAGTGAACCGAAAGCTAGCTAGAACAAGAGAGCTTAGGAGAATGTTTAAGAGCTTCGTTTACTCTTGAATCGTATACAACTCTTGGTTACCAACTCTCTCTCCTCCGTTCTCAATCTCCTCTTGGTTCCTCTCCTTGGGTCCTCTCCTTGGTTGGTTTACAAATGAGGAGCCTCCCCTATTTATAGGCTTCCTCCATCCAACGGTGGTTAGGCTTCTTCTACAATAGCCTATACCATTCTAAGTACATCAAGTATATGCTAGATTGTTCTACAATGTACAAGAGTAGTCTAGACATGTCTACATGACTCTAGAATGCTCCATCATCTTCTAGCATCTTCTAGGGTCGTCCTTCGTCTTCCACCATGTTCTAGACCATTCTTGGCGCTTCCAAGGTCTTCTAGTGCGTTCTGGCCCTTCATTGTTTCTCTTGGCCAAGTCAATAGGCCATCGTTTCGTGCCGTTTGGAACCGTCTGTGACAATCCGCACTATTGGACCTCCCTGAGTGGATTAGTCTAGACTGAGATACTACTAAAAAAAAAAAGTTTAATTGGACTGTGGTTTGAGGCAGGGTGATCCACTATCACCCCACCTTTTTGTTTTCTGTACAGAGGTTCGAGGAAGACATATCACCTATTCGGTGCAAGAGGGAGCTTGTTAGCCCATCTCCGTATGCAAAAATGATCCTATATTGTCTCGCCTATCTTTTGCGGACGATTTGCTCTTATTTGGTGAAGCTTCTTTCTCACAAGCAAGAGTCATGGATCACATTTTAGCCAAATTTTGTGGGGTCTTAGGGCAAATGATTAATCGCCAAATACACCAATATGTCTCAAGAATTCCATATGTTCGGCCTTTGGGGTGCCTGCCACTAGCACACTAGGAGTATACCTTGGTATCAAACTAGTACATGGCCAAGCACCACAGAACCATTTCTCATTCATTGTAGAGAGAACCCACAGGAAATTAGCAGGATGGAAGATGCATTTGTTATCCAAGACAGGCAGCACTTTATTGTTGCAATCTGTAGTCTTTTCTATACCTAGCTACTTCATGCAATCAATACTATTACCTATGCATGTGATTAAACAGGTAGAAGCTGTAGCCTTGAAGTTCTTGTGAGCATAGACGGAAGATGCTCCCGATCTTATAGAAGAAAATATGCTCTCCAAAGCCAATTTTGAGACATATGAATATGGCTTTCTTATAAAAATTAATTTGGAGAATGGTCTCCCAACCACAGGCCTTAAGCAGCCAAGTTTTGATCAGCAAATATGGAGGTTGGTCCGAAATTCTAACTGGAAAACTTGGGATGAACTGCTCTACCATTTGGCTTAACATTTCAAATTTGTGAGGGTATTGGATGGGAAGTAGGAGATGGGATAAAAACTCTATTTTCCCTAGACAAATGGCTATATGACACCCCTTTGGTGGATCTGGCTATTACGGATATCAGTCCTTAAATGCGACAGACTAAAGTTAGGGATTATTGGAACCAAAATCAGGGTTGGAAGTTGAGCTTTTGGGATCATGGTTCGAAGTCTCGGTTGAAATAGAGACGACTCGATCGATTCATCTCCGAATCAATGAGAGCCGTTTCGAAAACGACACAATAAAAATGAAATATTATATAAGTGATATATCATAAGAAATCAATACATACCGACCAATATTTCAAAAGTCAACCGAAATCAAACTTACCATATCAAATATTGATATGGAATGTTTAGGGTGTGTTTGGATAAACTTTAAATTAGAGTTAAGTAAGAATTTTGGTTTCCCAATAACCCTACATATTTGGACATCATTTTTTTTCAATTCAAGTTTATCCCCTATTTCCATAACCTATTCTGTCACCTATAATATTTGTCTCACAGACACAATCATTACACCCCATAAAACTTATATATTTAACCTCTACTTTTTCCAACATAAAATTCAATTTAAAAAAAAGTTACATACAATATTGAAAATATTCAATTTCAATAAAAGTTTGTCTCAAATAACCATTTTTTTTCTAATGTAATGGTAATCCAAATACACCCTTAAATTTTATAATGAAAAACCTAAAAACAAAAAGGAAAAAATGAGTCCAAATGTTTTGTAAACTCATCACATGCAATCAGTAATTCATAAACAAAAAAAAAAAAAAATCTAAGAAGGCCGAAAAAAATGAACAAATACTCAACTTCACATTTGAAAACTATATTCAATTTCAACTATAAATTACCTCACACATTCACAATTCACATACTATAATCAAGAGTAATTCTGAAATTCTCAGACAAAAAAACTTTCTTGTTTTGTTGTCCTCTGGCAAACAAAAAGAGGGAAAAAAAAAATAGAGAAGAAAGTAGAATAGAGGAGGAGAAGAAGAAAAAGAAAGTCAAAATAGAAAAAGAGAAAGAAAGAAGAAAAAAAAAAAAACAGAAGAGAAGAAGAAGAAAAGGAAAACAAAAAACAGAAGAAGAGAAAGGTTGAGATCGATTTATTTATTTATTTATTTTTTAAATATAACACGTGTTTTTTTGTTAAATATGTGTAATGTGTTAATTATTATATTAAAAAATCTAAATAAATTTCAGAAAAAACTAACGAAAGAACTACATGTATATTATGTATTATATATTATATTATATTATCTTTATATATAGATATAAATATAATATACAATTATACATAATAATATATTATTAATTATATATATTTATTATATATTTATATTATACATAATAATAAATTATTAATTATATATATATATTATATATTTATATTATACATAATAATAAATTATTAATTATATATATATTATATTTATATATAATTATATATATAATTATATAATTATATTATTTATAATTTTATTTTTTTATATTTATAAAAAAAATTATATTTTTTGTGATATAATTATATATTTTTTTTATATAATATATTTTTAGTGACTTCGAATATTATCATCGATACTATGACTCCAAACCATTTGTTGGATGGATTACTACCAGTGGAGGCACTTCAGAAATTGAATGGAATATCCCTCACAACGACGGATGAGCAGGTGGATTGCATTCAGAAAGGTATGTTCTCTATCAAAGCCGACAGGAAATTCATGTTTCCTGTGGAGGAACAACATACTGGGATTAGAGGGTAGGTGAATTGGGGGTTTAAAGGTCCTTCTCGTGCTTCATTTACTCTGTGGAGTGTACTACATAATGCCCTTCCTACTGCTGAATTGCTATGGAGAAGACATGTACTAGTTTCACCTGGATGTTTGTGGTGCGGGTATCACCCGCAGTTGGGCCTGCATCTGCCTGTGGGCGAGAAGAAGTTGGCACCTGATTGTACCAGATGATATTACCGAGGATTCTTTTTGGACAGAAAGATGAGAAAACCTGGATAATGAGTGACATTGATCCAGATTCTGCCAATGTCTATCCGAGAAGGCATTGGCTGTGTATTTTTAGACAAATTGTACATTATATTTGGACTAACCATACGAATAGGAGTTTTAGCTCTAGCAATTCTTTTGCAAGCCCTCATGCACTGCTGGAAAGCAGTCTTGAGACAGTGTTTGAACTGCTTTCCGCTTGGACATAAAGGTTGCTCTGTGTATGACTTAGTTCAGGACTTTTGTATACTTCTTTCCTTTTGAATGAAATGATCCGGTCTAGACCAAAAAGTTGCATGACTTGCTTCAAAGTACACTCTAGTTATATCCTTTTCCTTGTGTAAGATTTTAAGTGAAAAATCACATGAAAGCTTTTACATTACCTTAAGGTTGCATAGTTTTTGTTTAAATCGTCAGACAAAACGCTACATTTTTTGCGGAGGCAAGCCAAATTGTTGGTGCAATATAAATCTTCAATCTTTTACGGGTAAAGGAAAGGCATGCATAGCAGCAAACACATAAATGAGTGACATTCAGAAACAAGGACAGGATACTACCAGTAAATAACACCCCCCCCCCCCCCCCAACACAACAAAGGAAACATATGCATGTGTGTTGAAAGGAAACCAATTTGATCATTAGTTTGAAACGATCCTGTTGATAGCTTGTTTCATACAACTTAAAATTTTGACTCCAAGATGCTCAAATGTCTACAACAAAACTTAAACCTCGGAAGAAGTACAACATAAAAGTACATTTAGATTTCATGTTGCCCAAATAAACAAGTCATAATGTGAGTAGTTTCAATCATATACCTTTTGCAAGCTACAAGTTAGATATAAATAAACAAAAAAAAAAAAAATGCTTAGGTAAAACAATAGTCAGGCATGATATGCATACCAGATAACAATTATCTGTCCTGTTATAGCCACATTTATCCCTTAGAAATCCAGCCGGCAGTGGGATTCAAAAAAAATAATAATAACAAATAGAGGCATTTAATCTATATATTCAGTAGCAATGAACAACAACAAATGGAACATCTGATCTGCCTGGAGATCCATGGCAGACAATAATCCTCAAAGCCATGGTAGGCATATAAGTGACAAGCAGTAAACAATTTATTGTCAATACAGAATTGCTGGCTTCAAGCAGCAAATGGGAATGAAAAGTATAACAAGAATGAATACATATAATGGAAAAACAAAACCAAAACTCTGTAATCTTTATATTTTCGGTTGCCATAGAATTGATTTTATGGAGCAGGGTTTAGAGAAATTGACCACCAAGAAAAATGCATTGTGTGAAACTGAAAAAATCACTCCATCTTTTTCTCCCAAAATGCCTTGACATGATTTACAGAACTTAATTAGGACCAATTATTACAATCAGCCAGAAAACAACAGGCATATTATCAGCCAGAAAATAGAGCTGATGGGTTTTATTACAAACAGTGGAGGAAAACCACAGAGCTTTTCACATAAATTTCTAAGGTGCAATTCCATTCCATAAATTGATCCACGCAGACACACAAAACAGAATCCCAACACTGACCAAGAAAACGAGAGAGAGAGAGAAACAAGCAAATATTAAAAAAATGCATAATTATAGAAACCAGAACGAAAAAGAAACCGAGCGAAATTTCTAGGATTCAGGAACAATCAATTGGGAAATAGTGAATATATAAATACTCTAAATTCATATCATACTGAAGATAACCCCCAAAACAGCTTGATTAAAGAACAATTCTTGATAACAGTCTCCTCAAAAGTATCTCAAAATGGCCCTCAAAATTGAAACAAAACAGTTTAAAAACAAGAAAATGTCTGATAATTGAGCTCAAATAGTAAACTTTTAAATGATAACAGAACTGAAAACAGAGGCGCCTTCAACGATAAGACTTCTGGAACCTAGCCCGAGCACCACGTCCACC
>JAXGGT010000002.1:7592158-7606286 GCA_035583425.1 Marsdenia floribunda
CCCCCATATTTCCTTATCATTATAAAAATGTCCTTATATTTTTTTATTATTATAATACCTTCTACTTTTATTATCATGAATAGGTCTTTATATTTCTTTATTATTATGAATTGACCATATATTTCTTAATTAATGTAATAAATATGTCGCCATATTTTCTTAAATATGAATTTTTGTATTTTCTAAAGGAAAATAAATATTCTTATTTTTATTTCTACAAATATTTTAAGATATTTAGTCAAAATAAATTTTAAAAAGTTAGGTTATTTAATCAATTAAAAATAAATATAAGGACCTAGTGTGAGAGTAATAAAATATTTGGGGACTAAACTGAAACTATTTTTCGTTAGTAGTAAGAAACGGAAAAATCCCTAAAACCCTTTTTGTTTCCAAAGTTCCCCCTTCTCCAAGTCTGGATACTAACCTACACTCTAAACCCTTCTCCCCTCTTCTCTCTCTCTCTCTCTCTCTCTCTCTCTCTGAACACCCTCCTTCCTTCTTTCTCTGTTTCAGCAGGTATTCACCACCGATCTCTTCTTCTCTCATTATTTAGCTTCCGATTTCTGAATCATTTTTTTTTCATATTTGTTTGAGGTGGGATTGATTTATTGGGGTAACTCTGCAATTTTCGGATTTACAACAATAAAAAAGGGACATGAGCTACTAAATTATTGATTTCTTGGGTTTCTGTAATTCAGTTTATATTATATGATTACTTGATTTATTTTATTTTATTTTATTTTGGGTGTATTGTCTGAGTAGATCTTGATGGGAAGCATATGAGCAGTTACCCTTTTTCTTTGTAACCATAATGATGGCTGAAGTGTTTCTTACTTGTTGTCAGTGGCTGGAAGATGAATTTCAACAACATGAAGGTTCCTAAGGTGCCTGTTGGTGGTGCCGCTTCTACCCTGATTAAGCTTGGACTTGTTGCAGGGCTTGGTATATATGGGGTTGCTAACAGCCTCTACAATGTTGATGGAGGGCATAGAGCCATTGTCTTCAACCGCATTGTTGGTGTTAAAGATAAGGTTGTCTTAATGTTACTGCTGGGATTATGTTATCTGTGGCGTGTTTTCTTTTAAACTTCTGAATAGTATTTTATTAATTGGTAACTTTTCTTGGAAAATATAAATTAAAAAAAAAAAAAAAAAAAACTGGAATAGAGGTTACTAGCCCTCAATAGCATAGTGTGACTGTGAGGATTGTTGAAAATGGGTATGTAGGGAGAGTGCTTGGTGACTGCTGACTAATTCGGCTGTACAAGCTAGCAATTAAAGGAAAACTCAAGATGGGTTACAACTAGAGGATTAAAAGATAACGGATTAACCATGATTTATTTTCTTGAATATATTTGCTTATTATTATTCATTGAGGCATCAGGGGCTAATGTGTCATATCTTTAGTGTTCCTGGTCTAGATTTTATTTTCCTTTTATGGCCTTAGTTAGTTGCGAACTAATCATGAATTTTGAATTTTCTCCTAGGTTTATCCTGAAGGAACACACTTGATGATTCCATGGTTTGAACGGCCAGTCATCTATGATGTCCGTGCACGACCTCATCTGGTTGAAAGCGTTTCAGGGAGTCGTGACCTGCAAATGGTAAATGGTCTTCTGATTTGTGTGGATTTTTTTTTGTGTTTATGGTGGTGAAGTGGAAAAACAAAAATTGATATGTTATGTAAACTTCTGGATCACAGTTACATGTATATTTCCTGAGTGTTTGACCGCTTTTCATTTCGATTGCTCAGTAATAATAAGCTTGGTTGTAACAGTGGTTAACTTCTGCTTTGAGTATAGAATAACTTTTTGTTGGGTGCAATATCATCTTAATTTACTGTAGCTGAAAAAAGTTATCAAATTATGTTTGTATAGGTGGTCTCTTTTTGTTAAATATTATTTCTTTTTCGCACTTAATGTTGCAATTCAAATATGATGGAAATTTATGTTAACCAACTTGCAGTGTGAAGAACTCAATCTTTGCCTCCCATCTTTACATGCTTTAATCTAAATATGTAACATGATAATTCTGCTTTTGCTTTATTCTTTCTTCCATTGTTTTTGGTCATCAGTAAAGTGATATTTCCATTTTCTGGGCTACTGTTTTTTTTATTTTAATCTTCTGTTTATTGTTATAATTAAGTTAAAATACAGATCTTAATTCTTTGATCACTTCTTGGAAAGATTGTCAAGTTGTCATACTCCTTGAGTTTTTAGTGGCAACCACGTTGCATTATGATGATGTTATTGACTCGGTGTTTTACATTTTACTAAATAGGTTAAAATTGGTCTTCGGGTGCTTATTCGTCCTGTGCCAGACCAATTACCAACAATATATCGAACTCTGGGTGAAAATTACAACGAGAGAGTTCTGCCTTCAATCATTCATGAAACTTTGAAGGCAGTAGTTGCGCAATACAACGCTAGCCAACTTATTACTCAGAGAGAAGTATGTTTTTATTTGAACTCTCTTCATTGTTAGGTCACATTATTCGCATAAACTTCATAATGAAGTGTTGTGTTAGATGTTGTTTTGTACTACCTGATTCTGTTTGTTTTTCTCTTTGTTTATTGGGATTCTGTAGAATGTCAGTAGGGAGATACGGAAGATTTTGACAGAGAGGGCTACCAACTTCAACATTGCATTGGATGATGTTTCCATCACCAGCCTGACTTTTGGGAAGGAATTCACTGCTGCAATTGAAGCTAAACAGGTTGCTGCCCAGGAAGCTGAGAGGGCCAAGTTTGTTGTGGATAAAGCAGAGCAAGACAAGCGAAGTGCAATTATCAGAGCTCAGGTAACTACTTATCCATATATTCAACTTTTATTTATATAATTATATTCCTTTCTTGATAATCTATCTGCTTGGTGAGTCCTCTGTACCTTAGTCAAGAAGAGATGGTAATGATTTGGGTAGTGGCTACTGTGCTGCTTTTGCATTGTAATGGTAGTTCTTTTCCTTAAGGGGGATATACAAACTGCCTGTTAGTTCCCCAAGAAGTAGGGGTATATCTGGAAGTCTATTTTTGTTTTTTTTTTTTTCCTCTTTTGACGTCAAACAAGCTTCTTCATTTTTTACCCCTTTTCTGATTTCCAGGGTGAGGCTACGAGCGCTCAGCTGATTGGCCAGGCAATTGCAAACAATCCAGCCTTCCTATCACTCAGGAGAATTGAAGCAGCAAGAGAAATTGCGCACATTGTCTCAAACTCTGCCAACAGGATTTACTTGGGTTCGGATGATCTGTTGCTAAACCTTCAGAAGCTGCAGGTAGATTCTGTCAAGAAGTAGTAGACCCCGGTGATGTTGACAGCCTTATTATTGGCTTCCTTTTTTGTTGGGTTTTCCTTGCCCTTCTCTTTCCTTCCCCCTTGGTTGAATTGTGGGCATTACAGGAGAAATTGCACTGTGTTCCCTTCTTGAACTCCTAGGGAAAGAAGAGTGAAATTATTTTGCCAGACTGAATTTTAGCTTTTGATGACTTAAATGTCTATTCTTTTTTTTTTTTCCTTTTTGTTATGCAAGATTATTTGCCTACTAATAAATAAAAAACAGCAGGTGTTCCATCTGTAGCGAACTGGAGAGCGTGAAATCTGGGATATGAGAAATGGTTGGGGAAGGGAACGGGTTTCCTTTCTCCAGGGTGGGTTGCCTTTGTTTTACAAGGCCATTTCGTCCCTTTTGATGGATGCTATGCGACGCGAAGAAAAATCAAAGGACGAACGAACGGGGTGGTGGTCGTGGTGCCCTTTTTCGCTTTTTTTTTTTTGTAATTGTTGTTTCGACTTTTTCCTCTTGCATGAGTTGCTTCAAATTGCCTCTCCCATTAATGCATATGGATATGGATTTAGTGGGTGAAGAATCTGGTAGCATCGATTTTGCCTGAAAGGGAGTTAGGAAGTGACCAACTCATGAGCCAAAAAGGTGGAAAAACAAGAGAATGTACTACATACAAAATATTTGATATATATATATAAATCATTTTGAATAACATGTTATTTTAAATAATTTTTCACTTCTCCAGAATCATGAAATTTCATCATAAATATTAAGTATCGGGTAAAGGTTTCAAAGCCAACTAAAACCTCTCCCCCTATCCGAATGTTTCCCGAAAGGAATAAAGAACTATTATTTACACGTGCTGAATATATGCTTTTCTAGTTCCAATATATGCATCTGCCGAGTAGCGCCATTAAATGAATCGGTGAATCACGCTATTCGCGAACAAAATTCGTTCGAACTCATTTATGCTCGATTAGAACTCGTTTGTTTATTAAATGAATCGAGTAGAGCACAAACCGAGCTATTCGCAAATAAAACTTGTTCGAACTCGTTTATACTTGATTAAGACTCGTTTATTTATTAAACGAACTGAGTTTGAATTCGAACATTTTACTGAACTCGATTAATTCACGAACGCTCAATTGTTCGTGAACAAATTTTAATATTTATATATTATATAAATTATTATATATTAATATTATATTTATATTTATATAATTTATAAGTTAAGGTTAAAATTTCCCTATCTTTCTTTTTTTCTTTTCTTTTATATTTCTTTTATATTAAGCTTAATTATATACTATTAAAGTTAATGTTAATTTGTATATTTTGATATTTTTATTATTTATAATTAAATTTCTAATTTTTAAAAAAAATTAAACAAGCAAAACTCGAACAATTTTCGAATTATACAAACAAATAATCGAACGAATTCGAACAAAATTTTATACTCGAAACATTAAACGAACTTACTCGAGCAATGCTCGAAAATTAAACGAACCAAATCCGAACATTGACATTCAATGTTCGGTTCGGCTCGTTTACAGCAGTATTACAGCTCTACTGCCGAGACATAGACCATCCATCAGCTGAGAATGGTAATATAAATCAATCTTAGACAATTAAGGGTTCTTCTTTATAACGTAGAAATAAACATAAAAGAGGTGATGGGAAGGGATGGAATAATGATTGAAAACATGTTCAACAAGTTCTACAGAAAAGAATAACAACACAGCTTTTGAGCAGAATTCAGATCAAATTTAAAAAAAAAAAAAAAAAAAAACAACAAAAGAAAATCTTACACATTCAAAGATCAATAACACGAGAGAGTTTCTGAATTCGGTTCAACAAGAAATCACCCTGCTTGATGGTTGCTTGGTAGAGAGCATTTTTGGCGTCAGGGCGATTAGTTTCCAAAACACCTGCAACTTTATCTATCTTGCAATGTAGCTTCCCAGCTGCAATAAATCGTGACAGTTCCCTGCAGATAGAAAGATTCAAAAGTTTTTTACATCAAAGTCCTTGGTAAAAAAAAATATATATATACATATATATATATAGAAAAAAGCAACAGCTAAGCCTCCAGATAACTTACAAATCAATGAAGTCCACTGTAACACCAAAAGCTTTTGCCATAGCCTCGATGGTAACACTTTTGTACGACTCTAGGAACTGTGAATATACAACAGTTCTGACCTCCCTCATGTAATACCTGAAGTGTGGGTGTAGGTACCGGTCCAGCTTAATGTGCTCCGTCAAGGCAGCTGGAAATATCAAAAGAAATTATATTCTGGTGGCAACTATTAAAATACAAATAGGCAATGATTCACAAGCACATATTTATGCCACCCAAAACATGATAATTTATATGATAATTCTTGCAAGATAACATTATGGACTCATGAGAATCTCACTGCCCAATACAACAATTAGATTTATCACAAAAACAGTCCACCACTTCAAACTTTTATTATTTGGATTCTTGAACCTGTAGCTCTGTACACAGTTTGTCAAAGCCAAAGTAATAATACTCCACGATACCCAGGCTTAATTAACAGAGGCTGTAGATCAAAGTCTGCACAAAAGCAGGCGGGCAACATTCTTTTCACATATATTTGCAGACTTTCTAGTTTTCTGATTGGTTAGATAATAAGATCTCCACATTTGAGTTCAGTGAAAAGGACTTTATTCATGCATTAACCCGGATGAAGGCAGTTCCCTAGACAAAACTCACTAGTCTATATATGGGCACAACAAGAATCAGCTGACAAGGGGCCTTACGTGTTGTAAAGTCTACCAAATTATTCCACGTGCATTTTTTGTTGAAATGTTGATATAAAGCACACAAACATGAACTTACCGAATGCAGAGAAGAATGATTTGTATCGACAATCATACAGAGAATTCAGAAACTCGGAAAGATGTGGAATTTTGCCAATGACTGCCAAAATCTCAGGGGCATCAACTACCTGTCACAGAAATCAACCATATCAGTACATGCTACATTACAAAGGTCACATTTCATGAGAAGTATATTACATTAAAGGTTGAAAAGAGAATTCATGGTACAAACATATAAACCAAGTATTTTTTTCTTCACAGTAATCATTTGTATATTTAATTCATAACTGTCCATTAAATACCTTCTGTTTAAGGGAAACCCGATCTAATGAAATGATGCTTGTGAGGACAGTGTAGAATATGAACGTGTCGTAGGTGAAAAGCTCATATGTTGTGAATGTTGAGATAGAATCAAGGAAAAGGGAAGCTGCTTTCTTGAAGTTACGAGTTGACATGCAAAACAAGCCCTCATAAACCTTCAACCTGTTCTTTCTTTCCCAGTCACCTCCCTCCTCAAACAAACTACACCAATAAGAGAGTAAATATCTAGACAAGGAATGTTACAACAGTAAGTACTTGAACAAGAACAACTATAGACATGCTCACTTCTTTGCTTTATCAATGCTCTTAGATATGAGATCAAAGTCCAGGTAGAAGAAGCCAATATTGAGAGTGTAGAATACTAGGTCCATCTTTTGACCAACTGCAACAGTTTTACTCTCTGTCAACTTAAGCTGTTCCAGTGCTTTTTCCTGATATAATCACAAGGTAAACATTGAGACAATATATATATATATAGTAAAGTTATCAAAGAAAGCAACAAAATTGGAAGAACCAGTAACATGGTTACCTACCTTATCACTGATTCGAATAAAGAATAATGATTTAGCCAAATGAGCTTCTCGAACTTCACTCTCACCCAAATTCTCCTCTGCGTCAGTAATCCTAGATACAGCCCAGAAATCGTGAGTGAAATAAACTACTCATGACACACTTAAAGCAACATTAACACAAAAGTACAAAGTACAAATAATTCAACAATTTATTTCAAACACCATCATACATATAAACACCAATAGAGAGAGAATAGAACCTCAAAGGGAGTAGATACGGTAAATTTCACTGCAATCAGCAGCAGCATAAAGCACATGATACATGTTGAAAATGAAAGAACAAGGACTTCATGGCTAAGCAATTGGTAAATTCATTGCTCCTTAGATTGATTTTTGGCTTGAAGGGCAAGATTACAGCCAGGAGGAATAACATGACATTAAAATTAATAGAGAAACAAGCCACTGAGATATACCAAGAAAAAAATAATATAAAAGGGATAAACAAAAAAAAAATATATGAAGAATATCAAGAAATAAGACCAATATAGAGATCATTTTATTACATTTCATAATTTCTGCATCCATCTGTTCATCAATTATATATTTAGTAAAATTATTCCCCAAAATTCACTGCACCAATACTTTTAAAAAAAAAAAAAAAAAAAAAAAAACCAAATCTTTCAACGAGTAAATCATTAAAGATAGGAATTTTCATACTTCTCATCCAACTTCTTGAGCTCCTCATCAATATTAGTACGCATGGAATCCAACACCTTCTGATCCAAATTCAAGACGCCATTGGCGACTAGGGTTTCATACAAAGGTGCCATATCTACAAAAAAATAATAATAATAATATAAAATAAAACCAAAAAAAAAAAAAAAAAATTGAACTAAAATGAAAATTCCATCGAATCAAATCTGGTAACAGTATATTAAAAGAGCGATGAAGGAAATAAGGAAGGAGCACAAAATTTACCGTCGGCAACAACGGCTGTGTTAACCTCTTCACGAAGGCGAACTTTTTCGATGTCGTCAACATCGGGATGCGTGAGCGAAAATAGCTTATGTGCGAGTATGAGATGAGGTTGCTGTGTTCCCTCTTGACCCTCCATCGCCGTCTTGTGTTTGTCTACTCCGTTTGGTTTCAGTGCAGAGGTGACCTCTCTCTCTCTCTCTCCCTCTCTCTCTCTGTCTCTCTGTGCCGAAGCTTCGCTAAATACTACTATCTATGAAAAGAACCGAAGATGAAGCAGAAAAGAGGGTTTTTTCTCCTCCTCAAGGAAACTCAGTGCCTTGCTAATTAAAATTAGTCCTTTTTTCTTTTTAATTATATTTTTGCCCTTGGAAATTTTAAAATTTGTGGTAATATTTCATCCTATTTTTTCATTAAATAGAATGAAAAATTAATTAATAAACAAAGAATAAAAAAATAAAAAATTTAATTTCACTCGATAATAAATTATTTCAGACTACATACACCACTTTTATTTTTTTTTTCAAAATTTAAGTTTCATAAAATATATGCCAAACCATTTTCTTAAAATAAAATTATTCTTTTAATATTTAACTTATATAATTAATTTTAAAATAAATATGTTTTAACTTTTTAATTAAGATTTAAGTACATATATATATATATATATATATTCTAAAATGATGGTTCAAGAAATTGGGGGAAAAAATGGAACAGTAATAATGAAAATTCTGGTTTTAAGTAAAATACAAAATAGTCCTTCTCAATTAACTTCTTAATATTAATAGTTTCAAGCTATTTTCATGTTATTTTTATTTGTACTTTATTTTATTTTAATTTTAAAGTATTTTTGAGTTACACTACACATGATCAATTTTTTATAAAAATAATTTTAAAAATTAGCTATTATTTTGTCTTATCTGCGGAATCATTATTACTTCAGGAAAATAAAGGGATGAGTAGTTTATCTTCATTTAGCACAAAACCTAGTAACAGCATGTGGTAGGGAAAAATGAACACAGGACAGCAAGTTAATTACCTATATTAAGCCCCATCTAAGGCACTAACTAAAACTTTTGGAAGGCTTTTAAGGATATCTTCACCCACAGTCTTGAATCCCCATTTCTAATTCCGCTGTTGTATGGTGGCGCTGTAGTAGATGTAGGTAAAAAATGAGTTTTCTCCTTGGGGAAACCGGACATGCCCTGAAGAGGCGATGCTGATGTGCATGTGCTAGCTTCCAAGGATCTTTGCAAGTATGTCCCATTTGGATATTATTGCTGGTGCTTGTTTTTTGAGTTCGAGAGCAAAACAATGTAGTATTCAAAAATCTGAATGGTAGAGGCAAACTAGGCTTGAATGTGTTGCAGCAGAACGGCAAAGTGGACACTCAGGCTTTTCGTTACACCACTCCATAATGCAGTTCCTATAATTTTAGGACATCAGACCAAAATACAAACATGTCAAGTGAAAAGGGCAGAGTAGGGGAGGAAAATTAAAACAAAACAAACACGAAAGCCAATTGCAAGAGGGGAAAAATGAGGGTTCAAGAAGATGATACCAGCAAAACACGTGACCGCAAGGAGTAGCTGTTGGGTGTTGGCGATTGCTCAGGCAAAGTGTGCATTTGCTTACTCCAGTTGCACTCAACTGTCGATAGAATGATGTAGCAGAGTGAGAATGGATAAAAATTTTACTAGCAGATAATAAGTCAATAATGCTAGATAGATATTTGAAGAAAATGCTCCTACAAATCATGCACTACTACACTGAAGGTCTCAGGTATGCCTCAACTGAACACATGAAAAACCGATAGAAACATTCATATCAAATTATCCACAGATCAGCATGCACACCTATGTAGCTGATTTCTTTAATACTCTGGGGGAGTCAAAAAAGAGTTATGGTGTTAATAATATCCAAGAATTCTATTCCTACTAGTTGCTCTTGGAAGTCATATGATCATGCTTATAAGCTTTAGTAGATCCATGGAGAAAAATTTTGATTAATGCATTAAAAGATAGAAAGCCTACATCCGAAGTTGATGCAGGTTCAGAAACCAAACTGCCCTTCTCAGCCTCTCCCATAATCAGATTTCCTTCTTCATTTAAAACTGGCAAACCTCGCCCTACAGTCCAAAAGAAACTTCAGTAAATAAGTAAACTCATAAAAGCTACATTTTACTGGTGGTCACTCTTATTACAATAAATTGAAAAAGTACTCTTGGTTGACTATTTTGAGATAAGAACTAAATTGTATTTTTGAGAGATATGTTTCAGCAGTAAAATTTGGAAACTGCACCATCCTGATGGATCAAAAGAAAAATTCCTAACAAATGATCAGTTATTATTATTATTTAATTTTATACAAAATTAGCAGATGACCAAGAATAGGACCAGGGAAAATTAATATTTTAACCTGCAGATCCTTGGAAGTTCCCAAGAGATGTTTGTTGAACTGAACTTGCTATGGAAGATAAATTACTACGCCGTAATCCCTCGGCAGCAATAATACAGAGCTGAACTAAAAGAAAAACCCCCAGTATTTGATATCTGCATAGTTGATAAATTTGACAATCTTAAATATTTTAAAGCAACCAGGTAACAGGGAACATCAGTGACTTCTGAAGATATAATCTGAAATTTTAAATTGAAAGAATATGGAAAAACAATATATATGTAATAACTATGCTTCTAGATATAAAAGTCATACTTCTGTTTACTGTTGAAGTTTGGAAGTTAATAAAGCATGGAACAACATTACTCCTCGAAATCTTCATTCATATAAAAGATTTAACTACCTCCCATCTCAGGTAGAACATACCTAGGCCGTTGGCCAGTAGATTTACCAATAAACACATAACGAATGCCTGCTACACGTTTTGAGATATGATAATAAAGGCCTGCCAAAAAACAAGATTTAGGAGATTCCTAGCGATTCTTGAAATTAAACAAGAGAATTCAAAATGAGCATCTAAAGGTAGTTATGAATAACCTTCAAAGTAGAAGAACATGAGGTTAGCACGGAGAATCAACACAAAAAACTCACGAGCTAAAGGAAGAACCTGAGATGAAGAGCACAACAATGTCAAAAACAATATATATTGTATGTTCAGAACTATGAAAAGGCAATGACAAAATCTTCACCGCAAAAGAAACATAAAATCAAAAAATAAAATAAAATAATCAGAGAAAAGACATCCATTCTCACCAAATTGATGAACATGGATTTACAAATCTATATTAACAGACATAACCACCAACAAAAATTCCAACAGCATTGAACCTTTTAAACAAAAGAAGGTACAAATAATACATGGAAGAGGGCGTACTGAGGGGCCCCTCTGAATTGCAGATGACCATAAACCAACAATTTTTGCTTTAAATCTGCTGAAAGCTGATATTGAAGCCACCGGGATTTCAACAGTTTCAGAAGATTGAATTTGGGTGCTACCAGCAATACGATCAGCATGAAAATCATCAGATAGTGAATCAGACAGTGAGATGCCTTGAGAAGCAATTCTTGAGCTGCAAACCAGAATCAACCATCTGCTTTAGCTCAAGTACCTATATTTTGAAATGAAACAAGACTTTATGAGAATCACAGTACCTAATTCTCTCTGCAATGTAAGGAACTGTTGTCTGACAGAAAATAAAGAGGGCACGTCTGGCAGATGTTGGAGAAAGTCCATATGGTCCTGAGACCTGCAAACTCGAGCACTGCTAGAATGAAAAATTGTGTAGAGTACTCAAGAAAAAAAATACAAAATCCTCAGCATTAGATAAAGGCATTTGAAACCCATCAATCACTTATTTTCAATATTAAGAGTAAGAACGTATCCAAGAGATGTTGCACATCTCATTCCTGAAGAAAACTTAGGAATAGGATCAATGTTGTTTAGCTGTATGGTGGGAAAGGTGAGATATTAGAATCTCATTACTTGAACCTGAACGGAAATACATCCTACAGAAAGAAAAGCAGTGAAAAGGATATAGCTAAAACAGGGTGTACAGAAAAAAAGTTACACAAATTTTGAACTGATTATGTTTCTGAGTTGAAAATTCAGAATTCTGAATACACTTCCACCACAATACAGGTGTTTACTGCTTGAGATACGAGCTTGAGCTCATCTTAAAATTCAAAGCACAATCACATTTTGTTTTAAGCTCAAGCTTGACTTAAGTAATAATAATGACAAAAACAAGCTCATTCAATAAAAGCTTCATTTGCTCCTTTTATGGTTGAGGTCGACTTGAAGAAAACACAATTTTAATATTTTAGTGTTAAAACTTGTACTTAACTCACTAGCTCAACTATTCAAGTAGCTTGAGTTCAATCTCAACTTGAGAGCCCCTATTTGAATGCCCTTTTTTTTTTTTTTTTTTGTTAAATCAAGACCAAATAACTTGTGAGATGGAGTGTATCATTCACACCCCCACAGAAAAATATAATTGAATTTAGTTAATAAATTAGAACTTTTCCCATACTTTAGAAAAATATAAATATTTTGTTAAATATGATGAGATTCACATGATATCCTAAAGTCCAAGGGTTTAATGGGCTAAGAATAAAGCTAATAACCTGAATAATGTCACAGTATTCCTCTCCCAGTGTTTGCTGTCCTGCACTTGTTGTCAAGACATAATAAAGCATCTGCCCCAGAAGTTTAGTCTGAAAAAAATATATGAAAAGTAGCACGGAATCAGCAGATAACAACAAAGCATAGGAAAAAAAAAACTAACAAAAGAGCACGCAGTTTTTAAGACATAATAAAGCATCTGCACCAAGAGTTTAGTCTGAAAAAAAATATTACAAGTAGCAGGAAATCAGCTGATAACACAAAGCATGGCATCAAAAAGGTTAAGGAAAGAGCACAGAGATGCAATAAATCTAATCCATTGAACACAGTAGAGAATTGAAAAATGTACTTGTAAAATACCTAGTTCTTATACCAGCAACCCCTAAAAATATGCCCAAAATATATTGAGCTGAAGAATGTTATGTCACGCAAAGGGATACATACAGGACTTACAGGAGCATGTATGACACTGTTATTTCTCCTGTGCATTGGCACATTTAAGATTTAATCCATGATTGGTTAAAATCTTTTCACTCTCTGGTGCCACAGAATAAGATGCTTTATGGTAGCTTTGCAGAGAAAACTTGAAGACTTAGAAAGCAATTAAACGCGATTTCTTAGATTCACCTAACTTCAATTCATCTTAGGCCTTCATTTTTCAGTAGGAAATTCCCACTTCCCAGAAATGGTTCTGTAAAGTGATGGAAGATGAGCAAAGCAATTGCAAAGAAACTTCTTATCTCTTAATTTAAGTAGTTAAGCTTTCAGACACGTTTGGAGATCCAGAGTTCAACTCTAAGTCTCTTCCCCCATTTGTTTATTATTGTTCATAGGCCCTGTTATGAAAATTTGTGTTCAGCAAGGAAGGGAGTGGGTTAAGTGTTCAACCCTCAGATGGTAATTTATCATTATCAAACCAATGTCATTTAAATACAACAATGCAAAATAAGGGAAACATATATACTTGGAAGGCTCAAGAACATAAAAAAGGAATCATTTTATTTCTGGAAATGCATTCAATTTCAGAACCCTATCAATTCTCGCGGTAAAAGGAATCAATGTATTTAACTTAAATTAAGTCCCACTAACCTCATTCTGATAAGTCAGAGCAACTCTGGTACCTGAAACAACAAGGAAACAGAAAACACAACAAATTTTTAATTAAATTCATCGTCATTATTCACTTTTCGAACAGAGACAAAGTCAAAAAAAAAATCAGCAATTTGATATCAAATTATACATAGAGCGTTGTGGCACACACACCGAATAGATGACGAAAGGCATCTCTACAGGCTTCATAAAGGAAAGAAGCATATTGGTCGTCCTTCTCGGCAGCTCTCATAATTTCCGGTTGTGCAGCCAGCGGGAACCTCCTGACTCCGGCGGAGGTAGCATCTCCAGAGGAAGTGGTTGCACCACTAGTCCCCGCCTCCTCTCTGACAGTTCCGGCATCTCCAGAAACCCTGGATAATTCTGTTAATCCCATTCCGTTGTGAAAGAAGAAGAAGAAGAATCACGCTCTCAGTAACCTTTTTTTTTAGCTATTGCAACATCGAACTATTAAAAATGATTTTTCTTTTCCAAAAAAATAAAAAAGAAAAAGAGAGAGAGAGAGAGA
>JAXGGT010000002.1:7611474-7627591 GCA_035583425.1 Marsdenia floribunda
GAAGATAGAGCTCTGAATGTTTTTAATGGAAATTTGTAAGAATTGCATATATAATAACTTGGGATTTACTCAACAAAGAATAGCTTTCACTATTCAATAGAATTTTATTAAAAATTAATTTAATCATAACCAAGAAATTAAAGAGAAAAAAAAAATAATTGAAATTTCTTCAACTCCTAATGGGTCTCAACTTTGACCCGTAAAGCGAAACGGGATTTTTTAGCTGGATGATGACTCTTGACTGCATTGTTACCACCGCCTCGCCGTCTATAAACTCCGGCCAGGCAAGTAAGTTTAAGTTGAAGTCCCGCTGGCAAATAGGCAAGAGTTTACATGAGGTAATATACACACTAATCTAGTCCAGACAGCATGGGAGGAGATGAATTTGGTGGAGATGGATCCTTGTTTTGTCGGAGGTAGAAGAAGAAATGGAGTTGTTTCGGGCAGTGGAAGAAGAAGAAAGAAGAAAAAGAAATGGAGTTTATCTTTCTTTCTTTTTTTTTTTTTTTTTTTAAAAAAAATGTAAAAAGAAAATTTTACCCTTCAAACATTTATTGACCTGTCCAAATTTTTTAAATTTGTAAAAGAGGGATCAAATACACTTGACCAAACTTTTCTAGGGACCTATTAACCAAAAAGTAAAGAAAATGAACCAATCACACCAAAAGCATAAACATTGGGGACCAAATTCACCAATCTTCCTTATTTATATTTAGTGTTTTATTTATTCAATTTTAGTTTTATGTTAGAAATACAAGATAACTTAGTTGAATTAGTAGCAATTACACGTATAATTCAATAAGTCATAAGGATCGAGTCATGTTAAAGCCAAACAAATTTCAAAATTTTGGGAAAAAAAAGTTATGTTAGGAATTATTTTAGGTAAAAATAAATATAAGAACAATATGTCACATAATCTCCTAAAACATCTTATAACTAAAACATTATGTAGGACAATTAAGTCAATATTTATAATATATTTTTTAAAATCAATTTTATAATTACATTAAATTTATAAAGATATTTTAAATTATTTTAAATAATTCAAATTAACTTTTAATGTAATTATAAAAATAAATTATAAATTTTGACTTAAAAAAATATAATTGAGTTTTTTAATTAATTAAATTAATATTATCTTATTTTTATTAGTACCATAACAAAAAATGTCCTAAAAAGTCTTGTGTGCACACTATAAACAAAAAAGATAATTTTGGTTAATTATTTACTAAAACTGTTGCACCATTTTATCTTATAACAAGTAATTCAAAATTTAACCATAAATTTGGAATCAATTTTATTTTAATTCAAAAAGTCATAAAATTAAGTTACATTAAAAACCAAAAAACCTTTAAAATAATAATAATAAAGGAAATTAATGAATTTAGTCTCCAATATTTTGATAATATGTATGATTAGTCTTTTTTTATTTTTATTTTTTAATTTAATAGATCACTAATGCATAATAGACATGTTATACTAAATAAAAAAGAAAGAAAAGGGACCAATGACATCAATGATCGAAAAATTAGAAACCAAATCCAATAATTTTCCTAAAAAAAAATTAATTTGAAATATTTTACGTGGTTAATTTTATTTTTAGGAAAAATTATTTTAATATTGATTATATTTTTTTAAAAGGATATTATGGTAATACTTTTTAGGGTATTTATTCTTTCATATTTTTATAAAAAGATATTATAGTAATCACTAATATATTACAAGATTAACACAATAAATATTTTTTTTTATGAGAATACAATCCCACATCGAAATTTTATAAAACTATTAGTTGATTTCAATCTTATAAAAGCTTTAAACAAGATCCGGTAGACGACTATCGAATACCAACCTAAGAAAAACACGTCTGATTGCATTGATAAGTGAAAAATGCTAACTTATCCAAAAAAAAAAAAAAAAAAAAAGTGAAAAATGTTATATTTTGGGGACTAAATTTAGTAATTATTTAAAATTTAATCCTACTTAAATAAAAATAGGAAAAATGAATATCGTAGGGCCTGGTCAGGGTGGCTCCCATCTGGTTGAGGAACGAGTGCACGCCACGGCGCGAAATTGTTGGAGGGACCAATCGGCCAATAGGCCAAAGTGGGAAAGAAAAGCAAAGAAAAACCAAAACGAACCAAACCACATCCTTGGCTGATTGTACAATCCGTCACCTCTCACTTCTTAACTTTGATTCTTTACCATGCATGCTTTGCTAGCATTTGATTTTGATTTCTGAAGAAAAGATAGATAGAAGAAAAATAATGTGTGGGTAGGGGGTATGATCAAGAAAACAATAAAGAATTCTTTTGTGAAAGATTAATTTTTTTATTTTTCAGTTAGCAATTTTTGTACCAACAATTTCTTTTATTTTTCTTTTTGTTTTGTTTTCTATAGAACATCATGAAATTACACCCAATGATGTTTTTCCCTCTTGAATTCAAAGATTTTCAAGAGAAGTTCTCCACAGGCTTGAAACCTTGGCAACGTTCTTTCCAGTTCTGGGCTCGAACTGTCGATATCTATGCTGGCTATAAGGTATATCTCTCTCTCTCTCTCTCTCTCTGTGTCTCTGTCTGACTGTCTGTCTGTCTCTCTATATACATTTTTACATGATATTCTTATGGTGTTTTCCATTTTTAATAACTCAATTGGGTAAAAATGTGGGCTTTGGGCTAAATTTAGGTGTTTCAACTGAGAGTGAGCTTTGAAAAGGATGTAAAAAAGCAAGAGGCATTGTGGGAGAGACAACATGAACTTGCGGCTGAAAAGATTTACAATATGTGCGCTGATCTTGGTGGGTTTTTCCTCAAGGTATTCGTTTCTCACTTTTTGTATTACAATTTTGCAGCTTTTTTTGGCTTAACTTTTGAGCTGATAACTTGTCATCCCATTTGTTTTCTTTTATAGATGTTTACTGTCTTTTAATTCATACACTAATAGCATGTGACTATTTTCTTATGCATTTTGAGTTCCAGGAATGGTTCAATCTGCTTCTTGTGTGTGTTTATTTTGGGGAAGAAAGTCAATGAAGGAATTTCTTTTATCAGCTACCTTGTTAAATACTTCGCTAATTTGATTCCTATACTAGATTGCAGATGAACCTCAGTGAAACTAAGTAGGGTTGTTGATTGGGAATTAAAATGTATTTCCAGCACAAAGAATTCAAATTATGCTGTGAATTTATGTGTCCTAAAGTTGAAGAGCCTTGGTAATAAATTGATGAAATATTTTAAGCCCACAAAATTTAAGTTTCAAGACAAATAATTCTTTCATCTGCTATTGGAAAGTTCCATGTATTTGGCGTATAGATGTCTGACATTTTCTAATTGGTATTTGTACAGGTTGCCCAAATTATTGGCAAGCCTGACCTGGCACCGGCTGCATGGGTGAGAAAGTTAGTAACTTTATGTGATCAAGCTCCTGCCACTTCATACAATGTGGTCAGAGTTGAGCTGGAGAGGGAGCTGGGAAACACAGTTGAAGAGTTGTTTGAAAGATTTGATGTCAACCCTCTTGGTTCAGCATCAATTGCACAGGTTCACGTATATATATACACATATATATTTGCAAGTTTAGGTCGCAGACTTGTGTTAAGATATCAGGAGTACAAATGGATAGCTCATACCAATAACATAATTACCTATAGAATTTTAACCTGTTTTTCCCTTTCTTCAATCTTTTTCTTGAGTAATGTCAATCTGTTCTATTCAGACGTTGCCTGCGTTTTGAGATTTGCAAACATCTCATGCATGACAATCTTTTATTTAGATCATTTCTCATATGTTTATTAGTTTAACAACTGTTTGAATATCGAATATGCATAACTGAGAAAGATATTACAATGTTGAATGTGTATAGCAGGAGAAAAGCTGAATTGGCTGAATCATATTTATATTCTTTTAGTAAGCTGTAAATCTTCTGGTTTCTACAATTCCTTTATCTTCATAGATTTTCTATTTTTCATAGAGGCAGCTGTGCTTTACTCCAATGGGATCCCTTGTCAAAATTCTGATGTTATTCCTAACTGATCCCGGCAGAAACCTTTTTATTTTTTATTTTCTTTAATTTCCAACCTGGGGGCAGTTGGTTCGTGTAAACAATTAAGTTTTTGTCAGATGAATCTGAATGCATCTTGTATGAATCTCTGTTCTCATTTTTTTTTTTTTTTTGCGACGGTCTACGAAATGACTCTTGATTTGGAAAAATGTAAGCTTTTTAGTATGTTGTATACTAGTAGAGCTTTAGAAAGTATAGTAAATTTTTTTTTGGCCCTTATTCTTCAGTATATTCTCTAGGCTGAGATAAAATATGCTTGAATACCAATACCAGAGTAATCTGAGCATTAATGAAAAAGTTCACTGGTTTCTACTTCTTTTACCATTCTAGTCCATGAAATAATGAGCACATAAAATACAGCTCAATTTCCAAACTCAGCTTTAACGATGGACTTAGTAAAAGTTTTGCCTCTTACTAGGATTATGATGTGAAAGTGTCATCAGTTAGATCTGTTCTGGTGGCATAGCTTTTTTTAATTGGCTGAAATACTTCTTTAATTAAATTAAATCTCACCCTGGAACTTGCAGTTGAATCTGACACTGACCTTAATTTCTCTTTCTCTTTCATAATTTGGTAGTTTTTTATTTGGAAGTTACGTGAAATAGGACTTCTAGAATATACATTAGTGTATCTGGGATTGTAACCAGCACTTGTGTAATGCATCCCTCAGGTTCACCGAGCAAGACTCAAAGGCACCAAGAATGATGTTGTTGTCAAGGTGAGAAAGTTCTAAAATGAATCTTGCATACTTACACCAGTATAAGGGTTTATTTAACATGGTGACTACAGGTTCAACATCCAGGGGTTCAGGATTTGATGATGACAGATATCCGAAACCTGCAAGCTTTTGCACTTTACATGCAGAAGACAGATATCAAATTTGATCTTTACTCTGTCATGAGGGAGATGGAGAAGCAGGTATGCCAGTACTTTGCATTTGCAAGTGTCTATATTGTCTCTAATTATATATATATATATATAAATATGTATATAATACAAACATTGCTATAACTTCCAATTCATTTGTTTTTAGGGGAGTCCTGAATTCATCCCAGTTTTTGTTTAAGGGTTTGGGAACTAATTGAATTTGAATCAGAATGTTCTTTTCATTTCACAACTTATTTTATTGTTTCAGTTTGTAGAGATGCCTTATAACAATTTTCTCAGTAGTCAAATGAGAATATAAGTGTCTCGCTTTCCAAAGTTTTTTCTCCTTTATGGACTTTCAGAATTAACAAATCTTTTATAATGCTAAATGAATATTCTGGGTTGGAGGAAAATGTGAAAAGCTTAATGCTTTCTTGATTTTATGGATTGAATTAATATTTATAGGTGTCTTACTTTGATTTCCTCCATGGCTGATGGCTGGTTGGATGATCGTTTGACTCCATACTCATTCATCTATTTATGCAACTTCTCATCCTCTCTTTTTGCATGCACTGGTGTCGACTCTAAATCTTCTCATGGCATAGCACTTCTTAGAATAAATAGGAAGTGAGTGAAATTTGATGTACTGAAGTGTGTAAGTGGATATTTGATATTCTAAGATGCCAAGCTTTACTAGGGAGTTCATATGCAAGGATAATTATTGAAGCACTAACATTTGTTTTACATTTGATTGAAGTAAAGAGTCCTATTCTCCTATGTTTTTATTAATGCCTTCTGTTGTATAAATTTCTCCACACAGATTCCATATTAATGTAAATGATTGGCCAGAATATTTTAGAGCCTCTACAGAGAATGCTATGTTCATTTATTCATTTATGGGTATTAGGGATTACATATTGATGTGAGGAATTGGGTAGATTTTTTTTGAACCCCTTCTAAAAAGATTTCATTTCAATGTTAGTATATTTTGTGGATTGCTGGTTCTTTTGAAGATTAAACCCCAAAGTAGTTCAACTGATGATGAGAGGATAGACAACTACATAGAGGGTTTCTAGTAGTCTATTCTTTGATTTCTTTCTTCCCTTAAGATTATTATTCGTGTCGTATCTTTTGCCTTGTAAGCTATCTATGCGCAGTTTAGATGGTTACATGTTCTGATTTTATTCTTCTGTAATTAAGACCTCTTGCTCTTGTGACAAATTTATCCTAGAAATGGGTATAAGTTGAGATGTCTTGAGTGAACTTGAGATTTTCTTTTGAAAAGAAATTTTTATCTCTTTAATGCATTGCTTTAAATAGAGAAATTTCTTTTTCTGCCTCTATCAAACTTTCTGCTCATTTATAGTCTCACATGAATGTTGTAGATTGGATATGAATTCAACTTTCTGAGGGAAGCTATGTTCATTTATTCATTTATGGGTATTAGGGATTACATATTGATGTGAGGAATTGGGTAGATTTTTTTTTGAACCCCTTCTAAAAAGATTTCATTTCAATGTTAGTATATTTTGTGGATTGCTGGTTCTTTTGAAGATTAAACCCCAAAGTAGTTCAACTGATGATGAGAGGATAGACAACTACATAGAGGGTTTCTAGTAGTCTATTCTTTGATTTCTTTCTTCCCTTAAGATTATTATTCGTGTCGTATCTTTTGCCTTGTAAGCTATCTATGCGCAGTTTAGATGGTTACATGTTCTGATTTTATTCTTCTGTAATTAAGACCTCTTGCTCTTGTGACAAATTTATCCTAGAAATGGGTATAAGTTGAGATGTCTTGAGTGAACTTGAGATTTTCTTTTGAAAAGAAATTTTTATCTCTTTAATGCATTGCTTTAAATAGAGAAATTTCTTTTTCTGCCTCTATCAAACTTTCTGCTCATTTATAGTCTCACATGAATGTTGTAGATTGGATATGAATTCAACTTTCTGAGGGAAGCTGATGCAATGGACAGAATACGTCATTTTCTATATGTGAATAACAAAAAGAGTCCTGTTTTGGTGCCTCAAGTGATGCGGAATTTGGTCACTAGGTATCTTTATTTGTTTCTTTCCCCTATTTTTCCTTGAGCAAACTACTTGATATGCACGAAAAAAATAATATGCTTTTAGTGAATCAAATTAATCATGAATACTCCATGCACGAAGAAACAGTTAAATCTTTTCAGAAAGTTTTTTGTACTGATTATTATTCTCGTTGACTGAAATATGGAAATTTTGAGGGCCAGTCCAGTGAATTTGGAAGAAGGGTTTTTCGTTTTATGGATTGATTGAATGATTTCATTTGCATTGGGTCCCATGTGTTGAATATATCTAAAATGTAATCTTGTGAAATTTAAATGAAAATCGCTTGAAAATATATATTAAATATGTAATGTGAAACCCATGTGCTGGAAATGGATTATTAGGGAAACAAATGTTTTTGAAATATGATTAAAAAGAGAAAAAAGAAAATATAAATGCTTCCCCTAATACATGCAGATATTTGGAAAACTGAAAAGTAACTTTTAATGGGTGAGTTCTTATCATCTGCTTCTCATTAATGGGATAGTATTCCTATTATATATATGTATATCTTCTAAAGGAGAACCCAACAGATGTTCAATTTATATGCACAGTCAATGATATTAATATTCTTTAAATGGAGCCTAGTGAATTATTTACCTTCAACATACTTCTGGGCCACTGGAATCTTGATCTATCATTTGTTTTCTTGGATTCTCTTTACTTTGCAGGAAGGCTCTAGTCATGGAATACATTGATGGAATCCCAATCATGAAGCTTGGAGATGAAATAGAAAAAAGAGGCATCAACCCTGGTGGTAAGATAGCAGCAGCCGCAAAGCAGTAAGCCCTTAGATTAGCCCAGAGAGTATGTTTATGATTTTGCTTTTTCCCCTCATCTTATAGCACTAGTGTTTTGTTGTCTTGTTACAAAAAATCATCATTCCCGCTTCAAACTTATTGGGAAACTATATGTTTCTGCAAATTATTCATCCTCCATCTCAACTTTCTTATTATTACTTATTTTTTATATGTGTCTTTTATTTTTCTTTTTCTTTTTTTAAAATCTAAATGGTTAACCATGCATTTGAAAGAATATCTAGTGAGAATATTATGGTAATTCCTAGAGTAATCCTTGAATTTTTGGCTTGATAGATTCACAAATGTTCTCATGTCTGGTACTACTTAGTGAGGTGGACCAAGAATCTACTTGAAGGAATGCAAATACTCTAAATCATATACCATTCAAAATTGGCTGGCTCTTTAGATAGTAATCATTTTTAATGTTAGAAGTCAATAAGCAATAAGTTTGCCTATTATAAACATAAAATAATGCAACTAGTGGGTATCTAATTTTGAAGTGTGTCATTGTTAAGTATTTGATGATTACTTCATTTATAGTCCCAAACTGTATTTGTATTACCAATTATATAGGGAACTATTGATTCCATTTGTGAATGACTGCAAAAGAACAACTAAGAGGAGGCCTTAATATCTTCAGCTTTTATTTGGGTTGTCATATAATATTTCTCCATTCATCAAAATCCAAAAAGAAAGGAGATGGGTGTCAAATTAGAAAAAGATTATTTTAATCATCTTAATGGAGTGCTTAGACTAACTCAGAACCATTTGGTGATGCAACGTCTTCAAGATTTTTAAAGCTTCTATTAGATCAATCACTAAATGTGAACAAGAGCAGTACCAATTAATTCTGAGCCATGGTATTATGCAGATAATGACTATTGTTAATAATTTTTCTGTTGTATGCTGTAGGAAGTTACACATCTTAAATTTCCAAATGTGATCTTTCTTTCAGTTGTTGGAAAATTGGTTGGTTTAGTCCCCATATTTTTATCTCTTGGAGAAATGATTTTTTTTTTTTTTTTTTGAACTATCGGATCCCCATTCTATTTTTGATTGGATTAAGGGGTCCTTCTGGCCAAATTTTGATAATTTTCAGCTACAAATTTCATGTTTCATGTGCTTTGGCACGTGTAAGTTCCATAAAGAGCATTTTTGTCATTTACAATCCCATTAAAGAACTTAAATCTTGAAACCCTCATTTCTTCTAATTGAACTAACCCGAAAGGGAAATGACAAGGAATAGAAGAAATTGAAAAAAAAAAAAAAATTTGAATGACATTAGAAAAAAATGAAGTTTTATTAATATATGAGTTAGTTAATGAAATTGTAAATGACAAGAATACTTATACATGCTTGGCACGTGAACTCTGATAGTTAAAAATTTGACTAGAAGGACCCTTTTGTCTAATGAAAAATAAAATAGAGATCCAATGGTCAAACAAAAAAAAAAAAGGGTAGGATCATTTTTCCCAAACATAAAAATATAGAGACTAAAACGACCAATTTTCCTTCAAATTTTTTTACTTGATCTTGACTACTTTTAAAGCTGCACTCTAAAATGTAATACTTGTGTAATTCTGAGGTATCATCTAGTACTCCACTTAATACAAATGCAGGAATATTCTCAAAAGCTTAACTCTTGCATATGGGCAAATGATATTGAGGAGTGGATTCTTTCATGCTGATCCTCATCCTGGTAACATTCTCATCTGCCAAGGTTCTGAGGTGAGTGTGCATCTGGTCATTGCTAGTTTCTTGCTGTTATATCCTATTTTTCTTTTTATGAAATATTTTCAGAACATCTATCAATCTGTATATCATGTTTTTGTTACTTATGGTTTAGGTTGCTTTGCTTGACTATGGGCAAGTGAAGGATCTCCCAGACAAGCTGAGGATAGGATATGCTAATTTGGTTCTTGCTATGGCTGATAATGATCCTCTAAGGGCCATGGAGAGCTTCAGGTGTAATGATTTTCTCAGTAAGCAGTCTTCTTTTATAGCAAGAGAAAGAATCATAATATGAATGAAGAAAAAATGGTAAAGAAAGTAAGAAAAAATGAAATATCTTACTGGACAAGAATGATTTCTTTGGGTATTATTCGTACATGTCTTACGAGAAAAAATGATTGGCTAGAATATGGAACAGAATGTGAGATTGATAAGATGCTTTAAGTGTATAAATTCAACTCTCTCTATGAGCTTTAAGCCTTTAGATGAGGTGGTAACATGATATCAGAGCGGGTGGTCCCATAGTCGAGCCTTAGCTCCACCCCGTTTATTGGTTATTGTGCATGTATTGTAATTGCTATTGAAAATTTATGTTCAGTCTACATGCAAGGGCGTGTGTCAAGTGTATAAATACAAATATCTTTATTAGCTTAAGCTTTTAGGTGGGGTGAAAATTTAACAATTACAATAATGTGTTTCTAAGGAGTTTCTTCCTATTCAGTCTTCACCATAGCAAAAGGAAGAAACATAGCATAAATGCTAGAAGGAATAGAGCAGAAACTATGGATAAGATGCCTTGGTTGGGAAAGTATTAGGAGACACATCCTGGTTATGTTTTGCAGATAAATGGTTGATCTTGTTGACTGAAGGTTTAGGGACTCCAGTACATTTAAACAAAATGGAAAAGTAATCATGTGGTCAACAATCATACTCAGATTCTTATCTCACTTACAATTATTAACTAATATTATTCCTTCTCTCACATTCCATATGTTTATTTTTCTTTGTAGGGAACTTGGCATTGATACCTTGAGCAAATGTAAAGATGAGCAAAAAGAACTGCTTAGATTGGCACAAACAATGTTTGATACAAAGTTACCTCCTGGTGTGAAGATGTTGCAACCCTTTTCAGAAGACTCATCAATTAAAAAAATTGCTGTCCAGGTTTGAACTAACCTATGTCAAGTTTTCAATGTAGTACAAATATGCACTGTCGTTCTCTTGTCGCCTATCATAATTGAGATGTTTATTTTATTATTATTATTATTTAATATGAAATGACTAATAATTAATTTGCAGACCAAAATTCAGATAAGTTCATTTTGCCTCTGTACTTTGAAGGTTGCTACTAATTTCAAAACATAAAAAATATTTTTCTACTTTATTTTGTTTTGCAAAAAAGTCTCAGATCTAAGGCTTGTCACTTTGTGAAAGAATGTCTTGTATTACTTTGTTTGATTGCACAAGGTATGGAGTTCCTAAGATGTAGAAGAAAACAGTTTACAAATATTCTATCATTTGTGCACACAAGTTTGAAACGACCCAAAGAAAGGAATATTTCTTCTTGTTGAGACTAAAAAATATGTTGAATACCTAAAATTGTTTTGGCAACTCTTTTGCACTTAAGTTTAAGCTAGAGCTGGATTGGAGTATTTTATAGAACATGGAATCTCTTCATAAGATCCAGAAATTTGCCAAGAATCCTAGTTGAAAAGTCTAATTTAAATGCATTTTAATGTTATGCCTGTTATCTATTTCTTTTTCCCATGATATGATGGTATCGAACGAAAAGTTTAGACGGAAGAAATTATTGTTTTTCTAAAAAGGCTATCATCTAATAATGTGATCATTATTGCATCCAAATATCCATTTGTTCATCTTTACTCCTCTTTGTGTGGATTGATTGTTGTTGAATATAAATAGGTACATAGAGTGCGGCAACACGACTAAAATTTCTTGTCATGACCTTGTGATGACAGGGTTTTCCAGAAGAATTGTTTTCTGTTCTTCGTACGGTTCATCTACTCAGAGGACTCAGTGTTGGTTTAGGAATTAACTATTCATGTGCTGAGCAATGGAGACCTATTGCTGAAGAAGTTTTGTGTCATTCTGGCAGACTAGCAGCAAGAGACCTTCTCAACTCTGGTAAATTTATAAATATCTATTTCCTCTGAATACACTTCAGTTTTTGGGTATGCAAATCCGTCTCATTGCAATGGTAGAACACTATACGACTAATCTTAAATGTATTTTGGTATCTGTAGAAATGCCAACATCTTGAGTTACTAGTTCTCTGCCATCTGATAATGTCTGACATGCAGTTCCCTTGCATAGATTGTCTGCTTAATATCGACATGTCTTGATTATCAAGGCTACCATTTCATATGCTTAAGACTGGTTTATGTTGGTTCACTGTTACCAATTGGCTTCTCCACCCTACCCTTGTGAGACTTGAGAATTTTGATCAATGCATGTTATACAACTCCATCCTTTATGAGTTCTTCATGTGAGCATGTAGTCCCTCATTGATTTCCTTGCTGTGCAGTAACATTGTTTCCGATTAAAACATGGAGAAGCCCTAGTATGCATAAACCATAAAATGAAATCAGTAACACACAGAGTTAGATATGATCATATGTTTCCTTCATAACATGCAATAAAATAGGAGAATCCCAATTTAGATCATGAAATTTGCAACTTTTGACAATTATATGTTTAATTGCACAAATTGTACCCATGAACTTATAATTTGAGGACAATTTCACCCACGGATGACACATGACATAACACATAGATTATTTTATCTGATGTGACATGAAACATCAGATATAACTATCGACATGTCATACCATGTGTCATCGATGTATGTAATTGTCCTTAATTTCTTAAGTTTATGAGTGCAATTTTCATAATTAAAAGTTCATGTATATTATTGTCAAAAACAGTCAATAAGGTGGCCATTGTTTTATGCGCTAGTAGTACCAGTTTAAAGTGTACACCTGCTCCAGACTTATCACACCTCTCTCGTGTGTGTTCATGTCTGGCTTGCAAATATACATGGGTTCAGAAACCATTAACATATTCCTTTTACTTTTTCAGATAGAAGTCGGAGAAGAGGACGTAGACGGATACATCCAAACAATACTTCAAAGACAATGAATTGACTATAATAATGGGAACAGGTAGGTGACAATGTGGTTGTAGTTTATAACTTAGTTAAACATAGACTCAGTTTTAAGTCCCTCATTCACTACCGAATTCTTTCATTGGAATTACTTCAATTTCCTACTTTTGCACTTCAGAAACTATAGCTCTCCGGTCTCAACTATGAATTTTGGTACTTATGATATGTCAATCAATGTATTCCTTATCCTGCACAATTTGAATTTTATCTTTCACATTACATTTTCTTTTCTCTCTTGCTTCGGCTTCATTGTTGCAGCTATGTTCATATATCATGATCACCATCTCCATTACTTGCTTACATTATAAAATTTTGGTATCATCATCATTCAAATTGAAACTCAGTATCAGGCAATCCATTTGTGCATACAAAACGAGAAATCATTTACAGGGGAATCATTATTATTCATGGATTGTTTCTGTATTTAGGATATGAATTTACAAAATTAATTCCTTCATTTTATCTGTATCTGCAAAGCTGTTGCTAATGCATGTAATGATGGTATTTGGTTTTGCGTGTTGCAAATAAGATACCTATAGTGCTAGTCTTTCTGCTAATGGATAAAAGAGTTGGACATCAGAGCATTGCATATCATCTGTGTAATGAATAGTAAACTTATATTTTCTTGACCGCCCACTATTGGGGAAATCATACCAAAACAAATGCATCGGATCCTATCAGAACTGTAACTTTATATATATAGTTGTTTCTTATGAATTGGTGATTCTCATGAAAATTATTCCTTTTCTTTCCCTTTTTGTGGGAGTCTTAAGGAATAAGCTTCTAGATGCCTTATAGATGCCCTGAATTGACTTAGAAAGGCATAGTTACCAATAGAAGATAATTTCTAGGTTCAAGCAATCACTTCATAAAGTGACAGTGGGTTCTGCTAAATAGACTTGTATTCAACTGTTACTGACAACATGCATATATGGCCATATGTGTATATATATATATATTTTGCTTTGACCTATCTGATTGCTGCCATGATGAGCAAAAACTTTAGCTTGAAAGGTTTACTTTTTAGTAGAGTTCAGGATATCACGGGTTGTGGGTAATCTTAGGAATTCAAGAAGATTCATACCATACATTGAGGGACAAGGATCTCATGTTATATTTTCTGTTATGATTTGTCTGCGTAAACTAACATACAACATATATATACAAGTGTCATCATTTTATTGGTGATTTATACGAGACATTTAATACACATATTATCAATATTCATTTTCTTTTGTTTTTGTGTATGAGAATTATCAAAATGTTGCAGAAGAAAGAAAGTAAGAAAGAAAGAAGAAAGAGTCAACCATTTTTGTTTTTTTTTTTTTTAGGGTTAATTTGAGTAGTCAAAAAAGTTCCATAGTTGAGTGGTCAAGAATTCACCTAGTCTATGTGTATGTGTTTCAAGGAGGGTGAAAACTACAAATCTCACATTTGTCATCTTACTTTTAGTCTTATAAGGCTCCAATGCTCTTGTGGGGGCAAAAAGAATGATTTTAGATTTTTTTTTTTTTCTTTATTTTAATAATAATAATAATGGGTCAAACAAGTGGGATTTATATAAGCTCATGTCAAATTTTGTATATATATATACATAAAATAAAAAAATAAAAAAAAAAATAAAAACTTTTTTACCTTCAATATAAGCACTTAGTTATAATGAGATTGTTATAAAATAAATTATATTTTCTTGTCATCAAATTTTTAACAAATGTTTAATGTCATGAGTAATTCAAATTGAATATAAAAAATATTATTATTATTATTATTATTAAATAATAATTTAATTATCTTTTTATCATTGGTTTTTTTTTTTAAAAAAAAATGGAATTATTGTTTTAATTAATTTGAATTTATTTTAGATTGTATTTGTAAAATTTAATTTTTTTTTAAGAGAAATTTTTACTCTAAAATTATTTATTATTTATTATATTAATTTTTTTTTAATATAACTTAAATTTATGATTTAAAATTATTACGTAATATGTTCATGCTAAAAAAAAATTGAGTAAGTATAATAATTTTTTTTTTTTAATAAATAAGTATAATAAAACTTACAAGTATCTTGTATTTAAAAATATTATAAAAGAGTATTTTTAGTCTAACTTATTCCGTTAAAAAAAAGGAATTTCTTATTCAAAATTCACAACCAATTCCTTAATATGATAATATATTTGGGTTAAAATAGTCTTTTGCAACTATATTCTAGAAGAGATTTTTAAAGATATTTTTTAAGATATAAATAAGATTAAAATAGGCGTCGCTTTAATTAATTTTAAATTATTGACATCTATTTTAATTATATTAATATTTTAAATAATTTCTTATAAAAATATTTTAGAAATTTCAGTGTTCTAAATTCTTATATTTAGTTGTAACTTCAAATATTATTACTCATTTTTGAGATGGCAAATTTGGAATACTACTATAGGATACCTTTTATATACTTACATAAATATGTATATGTACATGTATATGTAAGAAAACTTGTATATATATACATATATATATAGAAAAATGTATATGTAAGAATAAAGGAATATTGAGTAACAATACATTTTCTTGTTGGCAGTATATTTCCAAGGAAGATATCGAAAAGGTTTCTTTTTGTTCTAACAAGACATCTACAACATGTTAGAAATGAAAGAAACTATGCAAACAATACATACATATATATATATATATATATATATTAGGATTCTAATATTTTTTTCAACAAATATATTCTCCCATGTATGCCGGCGAATTTGTGCTCAAATAATAAGGGCTATATTTGGAAAGTTTTTGAACTTTAATTAAATAAATAAGCCCGTCAAGAAAGCATAAGTCAGTGGATAGTAGTTTCACTTATGATTTTGAGAGGTCATGAGTTCGAGACATGTTAGAAGCGAAAGTGTCTCATAATTCTCCCCTCCCCCAAAAAAGAAGAAGCTCATTTAGTCATTTTATTTTAAATAAAGTGCCTTTATTTGGATAAAAAAAGGTTAAAAAAAAAAAAAGGAAAATTAGTGAATTTGATCTCTAATATTTATGCATTTTGGTGTGGTTAATCTTTTTTTTTTTTTTTCATATATATATATTTTTATTTAGTATATCTCCAATGTATAATAAGTTGATGTATTTGGTCATTTTTTCACAACATTATTATTTAGACAAGTTCAATTTTGTGAAGGAAAGGATCAAATGTACCAAATTATTATCTATTGGAGATCTATTAAATAAAAAATAAAGAAAATGAATCAACTACACCAATAATCGAAAGATTGGAGACCAAATCCACCAATTTTCCAAAATAATATATATATATATATATATATATATATATATATATATATATATATTGATTCTCTTGGCTAGTCAGTCACAAGAGGCCCAAAGTTGTAGGTTGGGT
>JAXGGT010000002.1:7629249-7640097 GCA_035583425.1 Marsdenia floribunda
CATTTTGGATCTCAGTTTTCGATCATCATTAATGGCAGCTCGTTATAATATTAATAATAATAATCCTTGTGCTGCTGGTGCTACCACCTGGTTTCAGTTGTCTGATGAAACAGGCGATTACAAGAGGCTGAAGAACAGTACTTCCAGCGTTAATGGTGATGATAATAATAGTAATTCTCTCGAAACAAATAATTCAAGCAGCTCTGGCAGTATACGTCGCACGAGCAGCGTGAACAGCTTGCCGAGGCTTCATTTTCGCGATCACATATGGACTTATACGCAGAGATATCTGGCAGCCGAAGCTGTTGAAGAAGCTGCGGCTGCCATCACTGGCGGAAGCTTGGAGGATGGCGGTGGGTGTAGGGGAGGAAATGAGGACGGGACCGGTGACGGAATGGAACTGGTCCAACTACTAATTTCCTGCGCGGAAGCGGTGGCGTGCCGGGATAAATCCCACGCCTCGACTCTGTTATCTGAGCTCAGGGCTAAAGCTTTGGTGTTCGGTTCTTCTTTTCAGCGCGTGGCTTCCTGCTTCGTTCAGGGGCTCGCCGACAGGCTTGCTCTGGTTCAGCCATTAGGGACGGTGGGTTACGTTGCTCCGAAGATGAACATAATGGATGTTGATTCCGACAAGAAAGAAGAAGCCTTACGCCTCGTTTACGAGATCTGTCCGTACATTCAATTCGGTCATTTCGTTGCCAATTCTGCAATATTGGAAGCCTTTGAGGGAGAAAACAATTCCGTCCATGTGGTGGACCTTGGAATGTCACTAGGTTTACCACACGGTCATCAATGGCGGAGGCTGATTCAGAGCCTAGCCAACCGCACCGACGCCTCCGCAGCCGCCCGACGCCGCCTGAGAATCACGGCCGTCGGGCTGTGCGTGAAGAGATTCAAAGTAATCGGAGAGGAGCTCGTCGGGTATGCCAGGGGATTAGGGATAAACGTGGAGTTCTCGGTGGTAGAGAGCAATCTGGAAAACCTAAAACCCCAAGATATCAAAATCGACGAAGGGGAAGTCGTCGTCGTTAACAGCATTCTTCAGCTTCACTGCGTGGTGAAAGAAAGCCGAGGAGCACTGAATTCGGTTCTTCAGATAATCCATGAACTTTCCCCCAAGGTTTTAGTCCTGGTTGAACAAGATTCCAGCCACAACGGACCATTTTTTCTGGGAAGATTCATGGAAGCCCTGCATTACTATTCGGCCATTTTCGATTCCTTAGATGCCGTACTGCCTAAATACGACACGAGGCGCGCCAAAATTGAACAATTCTACTTCGCCGAGGAAATCAAGAACATCGTAAGTTGTGAAGGGCCAGCGAGGCTGGAAAGACACGAGAGGGTGGATCAGTGGCGGAGGAGGATGAGTCGTGCCGGATTTCAGGCTGCACCTGTGAAGATGATGGCTCAAGCTAAGCAGTGGCTGACGAAGGTGAATGCATGTGAAGGATACACCATTGTTGAAGAGAAAGGTTGCTTGGTTCTTGGATGGAAATCAAAGCCAATTGTTGCAGCCTCTTGCTGGAAATGCTAATAATTAAAAAGATTTAACCCGGAAAAAAAAAAAAAAATCCCACTTTCCCTATTTTAAGATTGCATTTATAATTTGCATTTTTTATGAAAAAAAAAACAAAACAAAACAAAACAAAAAAGGCAATCCAGAAAGGTTCAGTGGGAATTATTGGGGGTTTGAAAGTTTTCAAGAAAAACTACAATAAAACAATCATATCAGCCAAGAAAACACTACTATACAACATGCCATGCATGGAATCAAATTTCAGTTATGTGGACGACTGATTTTGGTGAAAATAATAAGTATTAGTAGTTGGGCTTTTCCTCTTTTTTTTTTTTTTTTGTAAGTGAGAACTTTTGTGTTTTTTAATAATTGAAATGAACCTCATCAAATAGGTTCATTGATGTCTAAACTATGTTTGTTCAAGATGTAAGAGTGAAGCTTGTAATAAGAACTGCTGGAAGTAGTGAATGCATTGATCTTACTTGGTGCATCTCTCTCTCTTCTAAAATCCAGTGCAGTTGTATATCCTCAAACCACAAAAAATGTCTATCGAAATTTGTTCAAAATTTTATAATTTAATGGAAGTTTTAGGGACAAATAAAGCGGAATAACCAAAAAAAAAAAAAAAATGTTGATATTGAGAGAAGAGATTATATTGGAACCCCAAAAACCAAAATTAAAAAAAAAGAAAAAGAAAAAAAATTAAAATATGACCAGAAAATAGGGTACATTACTATGTTTACTCTTTCAAAGAACATGGAAGACATCAATCACTGCTTTGGAGCCTTTTTTGGCTTCTGCTCAGAAGAATCTGCTGTTTTTCTTCTGTCTTTCCTCTCCCTCTTCTTCAGTGCAGTCATTCGAGCTTTTAGAATGGTTGCATATGAAGCTTGAAAGCGTTGATGCTCTTTTTGCCCGACCTTACATTCAAAAAATGGACAAGACAAGATTAAGATCAGACAGAACAACACCAAAAGTATTGCATTCAATTTCCATACACAACATAAAGAGCAAGGTGAAAAAGTTAATAACCAAAATTTTTTTTGCCTTTTCTTTTTTAAAAATTTTTTCACTCAAATTACAAAAAAACTCCAATATGACTCGAACTTATGAGTTTCTGTGATTGTAAGTAAAGCTGCTGCCAGAACAATGACTTGTAGTCAAATATTAAAACTGTGGATAAGTTAACAGAAAAAAAAAAAAAAAAAAATGAAAACAAATATCCATCAATCCATCAATCCATCCATATGTTTAAAGACAACTCATCCTTAACAAACAAGCATAGGTCAATTAGTAGTGGTCATGCCTATGAACGTAAAACAGTCTAAGTTTCATTCATCTTCGAAATAAAAAGCCTCGAGATTAAAAAAAAAAATTAATATTATCCTATTAAAAGAGAGAGAGAGATAATCATTCTCAGTCAGTATTACTTTTAGCATGAGAAGAATAAAGGGTAAACAATATCTCAATAAACTCGTGCTTATCTATCCATGCAGATAGAGGAGGATAAATGGGAAATTTGATTAACTTAGTTGTCAAAAGTGCAAGCACTAAGAAACTCAATGACCTTTGCATGTTAGGCACCTCTATGTGACATGTACCAATATTCAGTCCGATATTCTCCTCAATATAATAAGCAAACATCAAAGTGAAAGTTGGACTTAGAACAAACCAGCTTGAGACATAGTTGTATAGCTAAAAGAGGAGAAAATCACAGCAGAAGATCGAAGTTGTGCTAGTCAATCCAGATCATGATTCAATGAGCATTCTTTTGAAGAGTTTTGAACCATGAAATAAACAGAATACTGAAGTTATCGTCGCCAGAAGCTAAGTTAAAGATGGCTCTCCATCTAAGTTAAAATTTAATGGTTTCTCACAAAGGTTAACAATGTAAACCCATAGGAACAAAAAGATTCAATTATAGAAAAGGAAAGGAATCAGAGAATACTTTTTTTCCCATGCTTCAAATGCATTTATCATAAAAGCTACAAGTCATCTAGTATCCATTTACTGATCCCCTTGCAGGTGTAATATAATCACATTATACCTGTGAATATGCAGCACATGGAAGACAATAGACTTGGTAAAAGGGGATAATAAAAACATAAGATTATTAGGCACTCATGCTAGTCCGACAGGCTGACAAGTTTTTTGAAAGAATGAGAAAGGGGGGGGGGGGGGGGGAAACAGAAAGAAATAAAGAAAAGAAAAAAGGTAATGTATGATCCAGATATTGCCACAAATGATTGCACATGGGGCATTCTTCCTAACATAGTTTATTACAACTAATATCCTGAACCATCCTAGTCACATGATTCTCTACTCCTCATCCCAAAAACCATACTTCAACAGCACTACACCAGGTAGGATACTTCTGTCACCAAAGTACTACAAAATTATTGAAAATATGGGGTTAAAAATAATTGGTGCATCGGTTGAACTGAAGAAGCAACATTGATGGGACTAAGTGTTGGTAGTGACCTAGTAGGACTCCATATCAAAGTATCCCACAGATCAATCACATACGGACAGGAATGAATATCAATATTAGATTAGAATGGATGAAACACTCAGAGATCTGAATCAATTCCGATCTAAAATTGGATAATAATAAGCCATAATAAACTTCAATTTGACTTCAATTTGTCAAAGTGATTCAGATAAAATGAGAATTCTCCCACCCCCCATCGCAGATACTATGTGAAGAATGAAAGAGGTAGTCATATAACAGATTCCATGACTCGGTAACAATGTTGAAATAACTCCTGGAAATCCCATTCAACACTCCATCAGTAAGCAAAAATTTTGCTCCAGAAAATCAAAAGATCATAGTATCTGTACAGTTTTTAGGACAATTGATCTAATCCTGGCTGCTGTAACTAAATTTTCATGAAATCGCTAGCAGTTGAACAATTTAGTTATGCTTCAATTCATTCTTATCCAAATTGCTGGCTGTATAAGCCACACCACCAAGAGGAGAACCTTCCAAAAGTTATCCACAAAAAATACTCTCTTGTTTTGCATTTTCACTTATTCCTTTGTATAAAAAGCTGGGGAAACAAGATAATGATATCCACAACAATAAAAATTGCAAAGGTGAAACAGAGACAGAAGTTTCATTCTTGGATTATATTCCAAAGATGACATACATTGAAGCTAAATACATAAACATTTTAGTCACTTTACCATAGTTGATATTGTCTTTTTGCCATCAGTTGCTCGAATTAGACATCTAAACTCAATTTTCTCCCCAGCTGACTTCATTTTGTTCCTTGCAGCCTTAGACTTGTCAGAGGCTGATATGCATAGATATTTTGCAATATACAAAGAGAGCCCAGTTTAGCCCTGTGTCAAACAAGAATGAAAACACAAAAATAGTAGAGAAGTCAAGCAGAATGAACGTACAATGCTTGAGGGTAACCCAAACAGATCCCTTTTCTGTTGTTCTCTCAAACATACTTGTAAGTTCATTGAGAAATGGATCTGGTTGCAATCGAACCTGATGAGAGAAATATCAACATCATCATCATCATAATAAGTCAACACAGGGCAAGAATGAAAAATAAGGAGATAAAATTTCAAATAATACGGACGGTGACAGAGATCAATCTGCAACCTCAATTTTGAAACAGTTCTTCTCACAACTCAAGCAATTAAGGCTTTATAGTGATTCTTTTTTAGAAAAACAAGTAGCTGTCCAAAAATTGAGTGTCTTTTTTTTTTTTTTTTTTTCTTTTTTTACGGACTTGGACAACATGCTAAATTAAAAATTTTTTCTCACACTTTTTTATTTAAAAAAAAAAAGAAAAAGTATCCCTATTTCACCTAATATCAATTATTTACCAAAAGATATTCTAGTGATAAGAAAGAAAAACAAAAAATATTCAAATTATAGATTTATCATTACACAATTATACCCATTACATTAAAAAAAAACAAATCATTATCCAAACAACAACTCAAAAAAAAATTCAAAATAAACTTCACTCAAATTGAAAAAAATTCTTTCCGTCTTTCGAAAAAAAAAGACTATCCAAATATACCCTAAAACTTACAAAACATTAAGTAGAACATTCCTAAAGCCAATAAAGATCAGTCAGTAAAGAAGAAATACCAATATGTATTTTTCTCAAATTTCAGTGATGTATATGCATTAATACAATCCTTTTTCATACTTTTTGTCACATGAGATTTCTAATATAAAAAGTAAAGTATCTAGAGTTTTGGCACCAGCCCTAACAACTATCACTGATTCCAATACCTTTTAGATAACTCCCATTATATTTGGACTATATTTCCTAACATATGACTAATTCACTATACATGAAACTTTATAATATATATATATATCATGTACATAGGATATGTGTCTTTTCAAGATTATATCATATTTCCCATCTTTTCCACTGAAACCATGGCTCCTTTGGATCGTTTTAAAGTAAACCATAATATTTAAACATATGAATGGTTCTAGTTCCACTTTTATTGCTCTCTCTCCCTACCCTTCTCTTCATCTAGAACATTCCTATGTGAATCACCCTTGGTACAAGTTAACATCACGATAGCTGTGTGAATGATTTTGTGGTTTTAGGCAAACTTTTTAGAAGGTAATAAATAAAATAAAATAAAAAATACGAGCCTTAACAATGCACCTATCTTCTGAACAAGAAACCATTAGATAATTTTTTTTGCTTCTTGAAAAGAGGTTTTCTTCTAAAAACTGATGGACTTATATGAAAAGGAATAATTATACTATACTATTATATATAATATGTAACACATTATAGTATACCTTCTCTTCTGAAGAACTAATTCTTTAAATAATTTTTTTTTTTTCTTTAAAAAAATGGAAACAGACCATAATGTATTATTATATAAGGACACTATACTATAATATTTGGGCTATTTAAAGGCTCAAGATGAAGTTGGAAGTGCAAAACCATTTTGCAAAGTTAAGCACAAAAACTTCAACCCAAACTTACATGTGACTGTTTCTACCAAATTCAGAAACCAGGTACATAAACCCAAATAATAAAGAAAAAAAAAAATCATTTTTCAAATAATCAAATAAAGCACCAGCAGGGTAATCGAAAGTCTCAAATCTTTAAGTAAATGGGACAAAAACAATAGCATCTTTCTAGAAATAGAATCAGGTTTTGAAGAGATCAAAATAATCTGCATTTCATCAGAATATACAAAGCTCAGAAATTTTACCCATATAACAAGAAATCGCATGAACCCACTCACCAAATTATCAACAAGAAAACAAATATATATATATATATATATATATATATATATATATATATCAATTATATACATATAATTGAGTCATAAATTGGAAATTACTGAACAACCCATGAAATCCAAACGGAAAAAAATAACATTTAAATTTCTCGTACTAATTCAAGATTCAAAAACTAGAGCAGAAAAAAGCAAAAGACAAATTTGATCAGATTATAAAATTTAAAAAAAAAAAAAAAAAAGCCTCGATTAACAATTAAAATCTAGAAAAAAAAAATGAAAATACATGAAAAATCAGTGGAAGGAAAAGGCGATATATGCTTACCATTTTTGCAGAAATCAGGAAGAAATCGAATGTAGAGAAGGAGCAGCAGAAGTTGCTAGCCTTTACCTGGTAGAAGTCGTAGAGAACGAACAAGCGGGTCGGATTTATTTATTTGTTGGGTTTGAGTTTATGAAAAATGTTCTATTAGTTAAAAATTTCCATATTGCCCTTCAAAATTTGGCTCACTACTTTTTCTTTCTTTCTTTTTTTTTTTTCCTCTCTAATATTATTATTTAAAAGAAAAAACCTATTTCTCTTTTAAAAAGAAGACAATTTGTAGATATAATCTAAACTTTTAAATTTTTATACTTATGGTACGTTTAATTATAAATATTTTATTTTAATATTTTAATATTAATTTTTTTTAAAAAAAATTAAATAATAATAATAAAATTATCAAAAATTATGGTATTTATTATGTGATTACTTACGTAAGACTTTTTTCATTCAAAAGAATTAAAATTATCGAAATCTAAATTTATATAAAATCTAATAAATCAAAATAAAATATTTAAGACCAAATATTCAAAACATTAAATATTTAGAATTATATCAACTAATCTCTCAAGTTTAAAATCATTTATATTTTCTTTAATTTTTTTTCATATTTAGATTATTTATAACATGTGACAAAAAAAAAAAAAAAAAGTACATAATGGACTAAATTGGTATCAAATAAAAAGATTAAGGATTATATTGGGAAAAAAATATTGAGCACGAAAAATAAAAATGTGTTATATAAAACAAATGTCAATTTGTTAACAATAAATCAGAGTGGCGCAGCGGAAGCGCGGTGGGCCCATAACCCACAGGTCCCAGGATCGAAACCTGGCTCTGGTATTGGAAGCTTATTTTTTTCTTTAAATTTTTTAATCCTCAAATTAAAATTAATTGACTAAATAAATCATTTTAACAATATTTTTAATTATTTTGGGTATCGAAAACCATATAATTTGCACATATATATTTTTCAATAGATAAAAATACCTTTATTTAATAGTACACTTATAAATCACATGACTTTTGGCACTGAAAATAAGTAAAAATATATATGTAGAAGCACTTGCTTATCGATCAATTTTAATTGGGGAACTAAAAAAGTTAATATCTATTATTTTTCTTTTGTGCGTAATCTAATTCATTTATTTATTTATTTTTATTCTAATATTTTTATATATTTATTCACACCAGAAAAATTTGATATTTTAGCCCTCGTATTATTTTTATTTTAAAAAATTAGTCTTTATTTTTTTCTTTAACATTTTTAGTCCCAAATTAAAATTAAATGGATAATATTTTTCTATCCTAATATTTTTATGTATTTATTCACACTAGAAAAAATGGATATTTTAATCCTCATATTATTTTTATTTGGAAAAATTAGTCCTTATTTTTTTCTTTAACTTTTTTAGTTCCTTAATTAGAATTGATTGGATAATTTTTTTTTTCTATCCCAATATTTTTATATATATATTTATTCACACTGTAAAAATTGGATATTTTAGTGCTGATATTATTTTTATTTAGAATAATTAGTCCTTATTTTTTCTTTCAATTTTTTATTCCCCAAATTAAAATTGATTAGATAAATAAATCATTTTAGCCATAGCTTTGCTTATTTTTGGTGTCGAAAATCATATAATTTGCACATATACATTTTTGAATAGATAAAAATACCCTTATTTAATAGTACGCTTATAAATCACATGACATCATTTATTTATTTATTTTTATCCTAATATTTTAATATATTTATTCACACCAGAAAAATTAGATATTTTAGTCCTCATATTATTTTTATTTTAAAAAATTAGTCCTTATTTTTTTCTTTAACATTTTTAGTCCCAAATTAAAATTAATTGGATAATATTTTTTTTCTATCCTAATATTTTTATATTCACACTAGAAAAAATAGATATTTTAGTCCTCATATTATTTTTATTTGGAAAAATTAGTCCTTTTTTTTTCTTTAACTTTTTTAGTCCCTAAGTTAAAATTGATTGGATAATTTTTTTTTTCTATCCTAATATTTTTATATATTTATTCACACCGTAAAAATTGGATGTTTTAGTGCTCATATTATTTTTATTTAGAATAATTAGTCCTTATTTTTTCTTTAAAATTTTTAGTCCCCAAATTAAAATTGATTAGATAAGTAAATCATTTTAGCCATATTTTTGCTTCTTTTTGGTGTTGAAAATCATATAATTTGCACATATACATTTTTGAATAGATAAAAATACCCTTATTTAATAGTACACTTATAAATCACATGACTTTTGACACCGAAAATAGGTAAAAATATATATGTAGAAGGACTTGGTTATCAATCAATTTTAATTGAGGAACTAAAAAAGTTAATATCCACTATTTTCTTTTGTACGGAATCTAATTCATTTATTTATTTATTTTTATCCTAATATTTTTATATATTTATTCACACTAGAAAAATTAGATATTTTAGTCCTCGTATTATTTTTATTTTAAAAATTTAGTCCTTATTTTTTTCTTTAACATTTTTAGTCCTAAATTAAAATTAATTGGATAATATTTTTTTTTCTATCCTAATATTTTTATATATTTATTCACATTAGAAAAAATAGATATTTTAGTCCTCATATTATTTTTATTTGGAAAAATTAGTCCTTATATTTTCTTTAACTTTTATAGTCCCTAAATTAAAATTGATTGGATAATTTTTTTCTATCCTAATATTTTTATATATTTATTCACACCGTAAAAATTGGATATTTTAGTGCTCATATTATTTTTATTTAGAATAATTAGTCCTTATTTTTTCTTGAATATTTTTAGTCCCCAAATTAAAATTGATTAGATAAATAAATCATTTTAGCCATATTTTTGCTTCTTTTTGGTGTCGAAAATCATATAATTTGCACATATATATATTTTTGAATAAATAAAAATACTTTTATTTAATAGTACACTTATAAATCACATGACTTTTGGCACGGAAAATAAGTAAATATATATATATATATATAGAAGGACTTTCTAATCAATCAATTTTAATTGAGGGACTAAAAAAGTTAAAGAAAAAAAAATATAAAGACTAATTTTACTAAACGAAAATATTATAAAGACTAAAATATCTAATTTTTCTTTACACCATCATTTTTTAATTATAAATTTTTTTATGTATATAAATAGTTATATTATATTATAGTTATATTAAAAATTTAAAAATTTATACAAATAATATAATATTTTATAAAATTTTGGAAAAATAGCCGGTTCAGTCCTAATATTATTTTCGTTCAGCCGGTTCAGTCTCTAAATTTTATTTTTAGCCAAATATCATCCTCAAATTATTTTTAACCTTCAAAATTGGTCCATTAGCCGGTTTTTAATCAAGTAACCGGTAAATTTTTTTTTTTTTTCTTTTTCAAAATTGGAAGGGTATTTTGGGCAAAGTAACCGATTAATGGGATTTCATTCTCCCTTCATCTTCTTCTTCTTCATCTACAAATCTCTGCAAGAAATCATTGCTGCTGCTGCCAAGCCGTGCTTTCCAGTCCTTATCAATGTGATTCTGTGCCCATTTAACAGCTGCTCGTGCAGCTTGTGGTGCTCTGGGCAAACCCCTTTCATTTAACAGCTGCTCGTGCAGTTTTTTTTTTTTTGGTTCGCAGAAAAGGGTACAGGTTTTGATTATTTTGCTTTATTGATTTTAAGGTAGTTTCTCGATTCTGTTCCATGATGTTTCGAGGACAGAAATTCATTTATAAGATTGGAAATTTGG